>CM069861.1:6616941-6881941 GCA_036172795.1 Pelodytes ibericus | reverse complement strand
TGGATGTAATGTAGGGGGATCTCCTGACTCCACATTATCAGGACAGGCTCAGAGAATGCAGGGTTTGGATGTAATGTGGAGGGATCTGACTGCACATTATCAGGACAGGCTAAGACAGTGCTGGGTTTGGATTTAATGTAGGGGGATCTGACTGCACATTATCAGGACAGGCTCAGACAGTGCTGGGTTTGGATGTAATGTAGGGGGATCTCCTGATTGCACATTATCAGAACAGGCTCAGACAGTGCTGGGTTTGGATGTAATGTAGGGGGATCTCCTGACTGCACATTATCGGGACAGGTTCAGACAGTGCTGGGTTTGGATGTAATGTAGGGGGATCTCCTGACTGCACATTATCGGGACAGGCTCAGACAGTGCTGGGTTTGGATGTAATGTAGGGGGATCTCCTGACTGCACATTATCAGGACAGGCTCAGACAGTGCTGGGTTTGGATGTAATGTAGGGGGACAGGGCCGATCCTGGGCGGGTGCACGGGGTGCACCGCGCCCAGGCGCACGGGAGGAGAGGCGCTGAAGCAGGGAGCTCAATCCCTGCCGCCGTCCTCCTTGTTAAAGCAAGCACAGCGCGACGGGTGCAAGCTCCGCCCCCGTCGCGTTCTGTGATTGGCTACTGCCGGGAGGAGGACGTTCTCTAGAGTATCTGCCAAGACACCATAGAGAACATCCTCCTCCCTGCAGCCAATCACAGAAGGGGGCGGAGCTTTCCCCCCGTTGCTCTGTGCTTGGACAATCAAGAAGGAGGAGGTAATAACAGTTGGAGGGGGTTTGGGGGGTGTTAAAATATAAAATAAAAAAAGAAAGAAAGTGTGGAAGTGTCTGTGAATGTGTATAAGTGTGTCAATGTGTATAACTATGTGTGTGTTACTGTCTGTGTAAATGTTTGTGTATGTGTATAAGTGTGTATGTGTGTGTCAATGTGTATAACTATGTGTGTGTTACTGTCTGTGTAAGTGTGTGTACATGAGTGTCAAGTGTGCAAGTGTATCCTATGTCTAAGTGTGTAAAGGTGGCTGTGTTTGTGTGACTGTGTGTATTTTTGTGTGTATGTGTGTGTCAATGTGTATAACTATGTGTGTGTTACTGTCTGTGTAAGTGTGTGTACATGAGTGTCAAGTGTGCAAGTGTATCCTATGTCTAAGTGTGTAAAGGTGGCTGTGTTTGTGTGACTGTGTGTATTTTTGTGTGTATGTGTGTGTCAATGTGTATAACTATGTGTGTGTTACTGTCTGTGTAAGTGTGTGTACATGAGTGTCAAGTGTGCAAGTGTATCCTATGTCTAAGTGTGTAAAGGTGGCTGTGTTTGTGTGACTGTGTGTATTTTTGTGTGACTGTGTGTATTTATGTATGTGTGTATAAGGATGTCTGTGTAAATGTATGTCTGTGAGGGTGACTAAGTGTGTAATTGTGTTTGTGTGACTGTGTGTATTTATGTATGACTGTGTTTATTTATGTATGTGTGTGACAGTGTGTATAAGGGTGTTTGTGTAAATGTATGTCTGTGAGGGTGACTAAGTGTGTAAATGTGTTTGTGTGACTGTGTGTGTTTATGTATGACTGTGTGTACAAGAGGCCAGCATGGAGAACAGAAAGATAGAGATGGAAAAAGTTATAAGGGATGAGGGGAGAGACAGACCTGGGGTATGAGTGGCGAGAGAGAGAGACAGACCTGGGGTATGAGTGGTGAGAGAGAGACAGACATGAGGGAATAGGGAGAGAGAGACAGACATGAGGGAATAGGGAGAGAGAGACAGACATGAGGGAATAGGGAGAGAGAGACAGACATGAGGGGATAGGGAGAGAGAGACAGACATGAGGGTACGGGGAGAGAGAGACAGACATGAGGGTACGGGGAGAGAGAGACAGACATGAGGGAATAGGGAGAGAGAGACAGACATGAGGGAATAGGGAGAGAGAGACAGACATGAGGGAATAGGGAGAGAGAGACAGACATGAGGGGATAGGGAGAGAGAGACAGACATGAGGGTACGGGGAGAGAGAGACAGACATGAGGGTATGGGGAAGAGACAGACAGACACAAGGGTATGGGGAGAGATAGACATGAGGGTACGGGGAGAGACAGACAGACATGAGGGTATGGGGAGAGACAGACAGACATGAGGGTATGGGGAGAGAGAGAGACACGTGAGTGACTGACTTGGTGGAATATTATTTATCACTCCTTATGTACTTCTTTTCCAATGATGCTCAGCCAGGCTAATGAGAGACTTTGGCTGGTTGGGAATCATGGGAACGGTAGTTAAAACTCATTTTGCTAGCCAGCAAAAAGTCTCCCATGTTGCTGGCTGAGCATCATAGAAATAAATAAAACCACTACACAGTATTATGGCAAAATATATATCTTTATTTAAAATAAACGTTGGTCCTTTACATTAAAATACAGTTTTCTCTCTCCCCAATATTGAAATGGGCATGTCTGGAACAGAAATGTCTAAAGGGGAGGAGTTCATAATATAGCCACGCCCACCCTTGGGCGCCAAAGGAAAACCTGCACCCAGGCGCCCGTGACCCTAGGATCGGCCCTGTAGGGGGATCTCCTGACTGCACATTATCAGGACAGGCTCAGACAGTGCTGGGTTTGGATGTAATGTAGGGGGATCTCCTGACTGCACATTATCAGGACAGGCTCAGACAGTGCTGGGTTTGGATGTAATGTAGGGGGATCTCCTGACTGCACATTATCAGGACAGGCTCAGACAGTGCTGGGATTGGATGTAATGTAGGGGGATCTCCTGACTGCACATTATCAGGACAGGCTCAGACAGTGCTGGGTTTGGATGTAATGTAGGGGGATCTCCTGACTGCACATTATCAGGACAGGCTCAGACAGTTCTGGGTTTGGATGTAATGTAGGGAGATCTGACTGCACATTATCAGGACAGGCTCAGACAGTGCTGGGTTTGGATGTAATGTAGGGGGATCTGACTGCACATTATCAGGACAGGCTCAGACAGTGCTGGGTTTGGATGTAATGTAGGGGGATCTGACTGCACATTATCAGGACAGGCTCAGACAGTGCTGGGTTTGGATGTAATGTAGGGGGATCTCCTGACTGCACATTATCAGGACAGGCTCAGACAGTGCTGGGTTTGGATGTAATGTAGGGGGATCTGACTGCACATTATCAGGACAGGCTCAGACAGTGCTGGGTTTGGATGTAATGTAGGGATATCTGACTGCACATTATCAGGACAGGCTCAGACAGTGTTGGATTGGATATAATGTAGGGGGATCTCCTGACTGCACATTATCAGAACAGGCTCAGACAGTGCTGGGTTTGGATGTAATGTAGGGGGATCTGACTGCACATTATCAGGACAGGCTCAGACAGTGCTGGGTTTGGATGTAATGTGTGGGGGATCTGACTGCACATTATCAGGATAGGCTCAGACAGTGCTGGGTTTGGATGTAATGTAGGGGGATCTGACTGCACATTATCAGGACAGGCTCAGACAGTGCTGGGTTTGGATGTAATGTAGGGGGATCTGACTGCACATTATCAGGACAGGCTCAGACAGTGCTGGGTTTGGATATAATGTAGGGGGATCTCCTGACTGCACATTATAAGGACAGGCTGAGTGTCTTTCAGTTAGTGTCAGCTTGTACTTGTAATACAGGTAAATCAGACTGAGTGTAACCTCTTTGCTCACACTGCTGGTTATTATGATTAGTGAGTCACTGGAACGTGCGCTGGGAGAGGAATGTTGTAGCAATGACCAAGTTGTTTGTAAACGTGACACAGAGTTTCAGGGGCTGAACCAAATCCAGAAACTACAAACAACCAATCACAATCCAAAAACTACAAACAACCAATCACAATCCAAAAACTACAAACAACCAATCAGAATCCAGAAACTACAAACAACCAATCAGAATCCAGAAACTATAAACAACCAATCACAGTCCAGAAACTACAAATAACCAATCACAGTCCAGAAATTGCTAAATAACCAATCACAATCCAGAAACTGCAAAATAACCAATCACAATCCAGAAACTGCAAAATAACCAATCACAATCCAGAAACTGCAAAATAACCAATCACAATCCAGAAACTGCAAAGTAACCAATCAAAATCCAAAAACTACAAAATAACCAATCATAATCCAGACTACAAATAACTGCACTTTACATGAATTGGATTGTGTGTGTGTATATACATCCTACATACTGCCGGGCTGCACTTTACATGAATTGGATTGTGTGTGTGTATATACATCCTACATACTGCCGGGCTGCACTTTACATGAATTGGATTGTGTGTCTGTGTATATACATCCTACATACTGCCAGGCTGCACTTTACATGAATTGGATTGTGTGTGTGTGTATATACATCCTACATACTGCCAGGCTGCACTTTACATGAATTGGATTGTGTGTGTGTGTGTGTGTGTGTGTGTGTATACATCCTACATACTGCTGGGCTGCACTTTACATGAATTGGCTTGTGTGTGTATATACATCCTACATACTGCCGGGCTGCACTTTACATGAATTGGATTGTGTCTGTGTGTATATACATCCTACATACTGCTGGGCTGCACTTTACATGAATTGGATTGTGTGTGTGTGTATATACATCTTACATACTGCCGGGCTGCACTTTACATGAATTGGATTGTGTGTGTGTGTGTGTGTGTATATACATCCTACATACTGCCGGGCTGCACTTTACATGAATTGGATTGTGTGTGTGTGTGTATATACATCCTACATACTGCCGGGCTGCACTTTACATGAATTGGATTGTGTGTGTGTGTGTATATACATCCTACATACTGCTGGGCTGCACTTTACATGAATTGGATTGTGTGTGTGTGTATATACATCTTACATACTGCTGGGCTGCACTTTACATGAATTGGATTGTGTGTGTGTGTATATACATCCTACATACTGCCGGGCTGCACTTTACAGGAATTGGATTGTGTGTGTGTATATACATCCTACATACTGCCGGGCGGCACTTTACATGAATTGGATTGTGTGTGTGTGTATATACATCCTACATACTGCCGGGCTGCTTTTTACATGAATTGGATTGTGTGTGTGTGTGTGTGTGTGTATATACATCCTACATACTGCCGGGCTGCACTTTACATGAATTGGATTGTGTGTGTGTATATATACATCCTAAATACTGCCGGGCTGCACTTTACATGAATTGGATTGTGTGTGTGTGTGTATATACATCCTACATACTGCCGGGCTGCACTTTACATGAATTGGATTGTGTGTGTGTGTGTATATACATCCTACATACTGCTGGGCTGCACTTTACATGAATTGGATTGTGGGTGTGTGTGTGTGTATACATCCTACATACTGCCAGGCTGCACTTTACATGAATTGGATTGTGTGTGCGTATATACATCCTACATACTGCCGGGCGGCACTTTACATGAATTGGATTGTGTGTGTGTGTATATACATCCTAGATACTGCCGGGCTGCACTTTACATGAATTGGATTGTGTGTGTGTGTATATACATCCTAGATACTGCCGGGCTGCACTTTGCATGAATTGGATTGTGTGTGTGTGTGTGTATATACATCCTACATACTGCCGGGCTGCACTTTACATGAATTGGATTGTGTGTGTGTATATATACATCCTACATACTGCCGGGCTGCACTTTACATGAACTGGATTGTGTCTGTGTGTATATACATCCTACATACTGCCGGGCTGCACTTTACATGAATTGGATTGTGTGTGTGTATATACATCCTACATACTGCCGGGCTGCACTTTACATGAATTGGATTGTGTGTGTGTGTGAATATACATCCTACATACTGCCGGGCTGCACTTTACATGAATTAGATTGTGTCTGTGTGTATATACATCCTACATACTGCTGGGCTGCACTTTACATGAATTGGATTGTGTGTGTGTGTGTATATACATCCTACATACTGCTGGGCTGCACTTTACATGAATTGGATTGTGTCTGTGTGTATATACATCCTACATACTGCTGGGCTGCACTTTACATGAATTGGATTGTGTGTGTGTGTATATACATCCTACATACTGCCGGGCTGCACTTTACATGAATTGGATTGTGTCTGTGTGTATATACATCCTACATACTGCTGGGCTGCACTTTACATGAATTGGATTGTGTGTGTGTATATACATCCTACATACTGCTGGGCTGCACTTTACATGAATTGGATTGTGTGTGTGTGTGTGTATATACATCCTACATACTGCCGGGCTGCACTTTACATGAATTGGATTGTGTCTGTGTGTATATACATCCTACATACTGCTGGGCTGCACTTTACATGAATTGGATTGTGTGTGTGTGTGTGTATATACATCCTACATACTGCCGGGCTGCACTTTACAGGAATTGGATTGTGTGTGTGTATATACATCCTACATACTGCTGGGCTGCACTTTACATGAATTGGATTGTGTGTGTGTGTGTGTGTGTATATACATCCTACATACTGCCGGGCTGCACTTTACATGAATTGGATTGTGTGTGTGTGTGTATATACATCCTACATACTGCCGGGCTGCACTTTACATGAATTGGATTGTGTGTGTGTATATACATCCTACATACTGCCGGGCTGCACTTTACATGAATTGGATTGTGTGTGTGTGTGTATACATCCTACATACTGCCGGGCTGCACTTTACATGAATTGGATTGTGTGTGTGTGTGTGTATATACATCCTACATACTGCCGGGCTGAGCTTTACATGAATTGGATTGTGTCTGTGTGTATATACATCCTACATACTGCCGGGCTGCACTTTACATTATTGGATTGTGTGTGTATATACATCCTACATACTGCCGGGCTGCACTTTACATGAACTGGATTGTGTCTGTGTGTATCCATCCTACATACTGCCGGGCTGCACTTTACATGAATTGGATTGTGTGTGTGTATATACATCCTACATACTGCCGGGCTGCACTTTACATGAATTGGATTGTGTGTGTGTGTGTATATACATCCTACATACTGCCGGGCTGCACTTTACATGAATTAGATTGTGTCTGTGTGTATATACATCCTACATACTGCTGGGCTGCACTTTACATGAATTGGATTGTGTGTGTGTGTATATACATCCTACATACTGCTGGGCTGCACTTTACATGAATTGGATTGTGTGTGTGTGTATATACATCCTACATACTGCTGGGCTGCACTTTACATGAATTGGATTGTGTGTATGTGTATATACATCCTACATACTGCCGGGCTGCACTTTACATGAATTGGATTGTGTGTGTGTGTGTGTGTGTGTATACATCCTACATACTGCTGGGCTGCACTTTACATGAATTGGATTGTGTGTGTGTATATACATCCTACATACTGCTGGGCTGCACTTTACATGAATTGGATTGTGTGTGTGTGTGTGTATATACATCCTACACACTGCCGGGCTGCACTTTACATGAATTGGATAGTGTCTGTGTGTATATACATCCTACATACTGCTGGGCTGCACTTTACATGAATTGGATTGTGTGTGTGTGTGTGTATATACATCCTACATACTGCCGGGCTGCACTTTACAGGAATTGGATTGTGTGTGTGTATATACATCCTACATACTGCTGGGCTGCACTTTACATGAATTGGATTGTGTGTGTGTGTGTGTGTGTGTGTGTATATACATCCTACATACTGCCGGGCTGCACTTTACATGAATTGGATTGTGTGTGTGTGTGTATATACATCCTACATACTGCCGGGCTGCACTTTACATGAATTGGATTGTGTGTGTGTGTATATACATCCTACATACTGCCGGGCTGCACTTTACATGAATTGGATTGTGTGTGTGTGTGTATATATACATCCTACATACTGCCGGGCTGCACTTTACATGAATTGGATTGTGTGTGTGTGTATACATCATACATACTGCCGGGCTGCACTTTACATGAATTGGATTGTGTGTGTGTGTGTGTGTATATACATCCTACATACTGCCAGGCTGCACTTTACATGAATTGGATTGTGTGTGTGTGTATATACATCCTACATACTGCCGGGCTGCACTTTACATGAATTGGATTGTGTGTGTGTGTATATACATCCTACATACTGCCGGGCTGCACGTTACATGAATTGGATTGTGTGTGTGTGTATATACATCCTACATACTGCCGGGCTGTACTTTACATGAATTGGATTGTGTGTGTGTGTATATACATCCTACATACTGCCGGGCTGCACTTTACATGAATTGGATTGTGTGTGTGTGTGTATATCCTACATACTGCCGGGCTGCACTTTACATGAATTGGATTGTGTGTGTGTATATACATCCTACATACTGCCGGGCTGCACTTTACATGAATTGGATTGTGTGTGTGTATATACATCCTACATACTGCCGGGCTGCACTTTACATGAATTGGATTGTGTGTGTGTGTGTGTATATACATCCTACATACTGCCAGGCTGCACTTTACATGAATTGGATTGTGTGTGTGTGTGTGTGTGTATATACATCCTACATACTGCCAGGCTGCACTTTACTTGAATTGGATTGTGTGTCTGTGTGTATATACATCCTACATACTGCCGGGCTGCACTTTACATGAATTGGATTGTGTGTGTGTATATACATCCTACATACTGCCGGGCTGCACTTTACATGAATTGGATTGTGTCTGTGTGTATATACATCCTACATACTGCCGGGCTGTACTTTACATGAATTGGATTGTGTGTGTGTATATACATCCTACATACTGCTGGGCTGTACTTTACATGAATTGGATTGTGTGTGTGTATATACATCCTACATACTGCCGGGCTGCACTTTACATGAATTGGATTGTGTGAGTGTGTGTATATACATCCTACATACTGCCGGGCTGCACTTTACAAGAATTGGATTGTGTGTCTGTGTGTATATACACATCCTACATACTGCCGGGCTGCACTTTACATGAATTGGATTGTGTGTGTGTGTATATACATCCTACATACTGCCGGGCTGCACTTTACATGAATTGGATTGTGTGTGTGTGTATATACATCCTACATACTACCGGGCTGCACTTTACATGAATTGGATTGTGTGTGTGTATATACATCCTACATACTGCCAGGCTGCACTTTACATGAATTGGATTGTGTGTGTGTGTATACATCCTACATACTGCTGGGCTGCACTTTACATGAATTGGATTGTGTGTCTGTGTATATACATCCTACATACTGCCGGGCTGCACTTTACATGAATAGGATTGTGTGTGTGTGTATATACATCCTACATACTGCCGGGCTGCACTTTACATGAATTGGATTGTGTGTGTGTATATACATCCTACATACTGCCGGGCTGCACTTTACATGAATTGGATTGTGTGTGTGTATATACATCCTACATACTGCCGGGATGCACTTTACATGAATTGGATTGTGTGTGTGTGTGTATATACATCCTACATACTGCCGGGCTGCACTTTACATGAATTGGATTGTGTGTGTGTGTATATACATCCTACATACTGCCGGGCTGCACTTTACATGAATTGGATTGTGTGTGTGTGTGTGTGTGTGTGTGTGTGTGTGTGTGTGTGTATATACATCCTAAATACTGCCAGGCTGCACTTTGCATGCTCTTTCTGCAGCATGTGGAACAACTATGTGTCCCTGGAAACACGGCCGATGTTGGCAGCTATGCAGTGTGACCTAGAGCATTACTGATAAGGAACATGGGTTTATTATGTAAAGTTGGAGGTTACCTCTGTATTTTCTCGTGTTCCTCAGCGGTTCCAGTGACCGGGAGCAGCCTGCGGATGGCGCTGTGCTCTCACACTGTAACGGATAATATTACAGTTACATCGGGCAGATTCACAGGCAGCAGAGAGTATTCGGGATGAGATGGGGTGCTGGGGAATCCCTGACCCCCCCCTGGAGACATGCTGGATAACACACTCACCCCCGCTGTGCAGACAGTGCAAACTAACTACTTCCCTTTAATGAAATGTGTATTGTGTAATGACAAAGCCTGCACAGAAATACACTGCAATGTATAGTGACACAGCGGATCTATACACGGATCTATGGTCAGTATAATGATATAGCTAGGGACCACACTGCCCCCTGATCCCAGAAAAGGGGGAACTCAGCAGGGAACGCTGCGCCCAGAACAGGGGGAACTCAGCAGGGAACAGTGCACCTAGAACTGGGGGAACTCAGCAGGGAACAGTGCACCTAGAACTGGGGGAACTCAGCCCGGAACACTGCGCCCAGAACAGGGGGAACTCAGCAGGGAACGCTGCGCCCAGAACAGGGAGAAAACAGCAGGGAACAGTGCACCCAGAACAGGGGGAAAACAGCAGGGAACGCTGCGCCCAGAACAGGGGGAACTCGGCAGGGAACAGTGCACCCAGAACAGGGGGAACTCAGCAGGGAACAGTGCACCCAGAACAGGGGGAACTCAGCAAGGAAAGTTGCATCCGGAACAGGGGGAACTCAGCAAGGAAAGTTGCACCCAGAACAGGGGCAACTCAGCAAGGAAAGTCGCACCCAGAACAGGGGCAACTCAGCAAGGAAAGTCGCACCCAGAACAGGGGGAACTCAGCAGGGAATGTCGCACCCAGAACAGGGGGAACTCAGCAGGGAACGCTGCGCTCACAGAGCAGAGGAACTATGCAGAAGTGTCACATCTCAGAATAGTTTGCTCAGGAAAACCTACACCAGAATAAAGTGCACTTAGGATGACACCGCGTTTGGCTTCCTACTGAAAAGCTAAAATCCCCATCTCGCCTATAGTGATGCCGAGTATCCAAGGCTGTGCCACAGAGCATATCCAGCACAGCGGTTACACAATCTCACACACACGTATGTATACACAGCTGTCCTGCTGGGACAACACATGTTGTAATATCCTCCGTCATGCAGTGCTGCACAGGGATACCGAGTATCATGGAAGCAGGACATGCCTCTCTTACTTACTAGCGTGCAGATTAAGGCACAGTCACCCGTCACACACATTACATATATGAGCAGTGACAGGGAGAAATGAAATAAGAGGAACTGATGACTGGACAGGAAAAAGACAGGAGGACCTAATATGTGATATTAGGAATAGAAGAGGTGAGAGCTGGGCAGAGTGGATGAAAGAGAAAGAATGGGGGATGCAATGTGTGGGTGAATGTAGAGGGGATTGGAGGAAAGAGCCATTATGTGGGTGAATGTATGGGGGATTGGAGGAAAGAGCCATTATGTGGGTGAATGTAGAGGGGATTGGAGGAAAGAGCCATTATGTGGGTGAATGTATAGGGGATTGGAGGAAAGAGCCGTTATGTGAGTGAATGTAGAGGGGATTGGAGGAAAGAGACATTATGCGGGTGAATGTAGAGGGGATTGGAGGAAAGAGCCATTATGTGGGTGAATGAAGAGGGGATTGGTGGAAAGATCCATTATGTGGGTGAATGTATGGGGGATTGGAGGAAAGAGCCATTATGTGGGTGAATGTAGACGGGATTGGAGGAAAGAGCCATTATGTGGGTGAATGTAGACGGGATTGGAGGAAAGAGCCATTATGTGGGTGAATGTATGGGGGATTGGAGGAAAGAGCCATTATGTGGGTGAATGTATGGGGGATTGGAGGAAAGAGCCATTATGTGGGTGAATGTATGGGGGATTGGAGGAAAGAGCCGTTATGTGGGTGAATGTATGGGGGATTGGAGGAAAGAGCCATTATGTGGGTGAATGTATGGGGGATTGGAGGAAAGAGCCATTATGTGGGTGAATGTATGGGGGATTGGAGGAAAGAGCCATTATGTGGGTGAATGTATGGGGGATTGGAGGAAAGAGCCATTATGTGGGTGAATGTATGGGGGATTGGAGGAAAGAGCCATTATGTGGGTGAATGTATGGGGGATTGGAGGAAAGAGCCGTTATGTGGGTGAATGTATGGGGGATTGGAGGAAAGAGCCGTTATGTGAGTGAATGTAGAGGGGATTGGAGGAAAGAGACATTATGCGGGTGAATGTAGAGGGGATTGGAGGAAAGAGCCGTTATGTGGGTGAATGTATGGGGGATTGTAGGAAAGAGACATTATGTGGGTGAATGTATGGGGGATTGGAGGAAAGAGCCATTATGTGGGTGAATGTAGATGGGATTGTAGGAAAGAGCCATTATGTGGGTGAATGTATGGGGGATTGGAGGAAAGAGCCATTATGTGGGTAAATGTCGAAGGGATTGGTGGAAACTTTGGTGGGTAACAGACAGAAGGGAGCTATGGGACACGTAGTCTGCCCCTCCCCCTACAGGGCGACAGACAGAAGGGAGCTATGGGACATGGAGTCTGCACCTCCCACTGCAGGGCGACAGACAGAAGGGAGCTATGGGACATGGAGTCTGCCCCTTCCACTGCAGGGTGACAGACAGAAGGGAGCTATGGGACATGGAGTCTGCCCCTCCCCCTACAGGGCGACAGACAGAAGGGAGCTATGGGACATGGAGTCTGCCCCTCCCCCTACAGGGCGACAGACAGAAGGGAGCTATGGGACATGGAGTCTGCACCTCCCACTGCAGGGCGACAGACAGAAGGGAGCTATGGGACATGGAGTCTGCCCCTTCCACTGCAGGGTGACAGACAGAAGGGAGCTATGGGACATGGAGTCTGCCCCTCCCACTGCAGGGCGACACAGACAGAAGGGAGCTATAGGACACTGGGCCTGCCCCTCCCACTGCAGGGCGACACAGACAGAAGGGAGCTATGTGTTATTAGTACTCTCATTTGAACAGCAGCCTGTAATCCCAGAACACAACTCACTACTGCCACCAACTGGAAGTGTGACTGCGCTACAACAGGGAACACAGCTTGAGCCCAGTGTTAAAGGACATTTAAACTGTAGTTCATCCTCACACTCAATGTTTGTGCTGCTATATCAAAGTAAACATATAAAGCCAGCAGCCATCTGATATACTTACTGAATCTGGGCTCTAGTAATAAGTGTCCCATGGGGGGTACTGGAGGGTGGGCAAGAAGAATTCTACAAATATATTACATTACAGCTAATTGTCCTCAAATTATAATAAGTACATAAAGTGCAGAATAGATGGGTAATGAGTATCTGTATGTTTAAATGATTTATTGGGAGTGATCTCAGTTTTGGCTGCGCTGTATTTCTCAAATACCGGAGCGGATTATACAGAATTACTGCAGGACAGAGGCCAGAGCTATTATATAACCACCCATTTAATTAAACAGAACAGTCTGTACGGCACTGTGCACACATCGTGAGGACAGAGGGATATGTGTCCCCAAGAGCTGACAATCAAGAGTGAGGACAGAGGGATATGTGTCCCCAAGAGCTGACAATCAAGAGTGAGGACAGAGGGATGTGTGTCCCCAAGAGCTGACAATCAAGAGTGTGGACGGAGGGATATGTGTCCCCAAGAGCTGACAATCAAGAGTAAGGACAGATATATGTGTCCCCAAGAGCTGACAATCAAGAGTGAGAAAAGGTAAAATTCAAAAGTTACAATCCCACTTAAAAGATCAGCAGCTAAGCTACCCCTTCCAGTGTCCACTCACCCATAGCCTGGGGTCTCAACGGGAAGATTAACCTCCCAATCCTGGCCGTGGGGTTTGGTCATGTTGAGTGCTGGAGCCACGAACTCACAGCTGACCACAGACCCACCCACCCAGGCAGATCAGACCAAGAGGACACACCCACAGCCAATCAGAAAGCCCAATATGGTTTCAGTGGCCCATGTGGTGTACATAAGATGCAGGTAATGGAAGTGTAGATAGTAAAGTGGTGGATTCATGGAACAGCAAACCAGCAGAGGTGGTCAAGTCTTAAACAATAGTGAAAGGTGACATAACAGAATTGCAAATTAATTAAAAACATTTATCAATCAAGATAAAATCTAATGAAATATTATAATGGAGGCGATTTATACCGAACTGATCTACAACGTGTTTATCTCCATCTGTTCATTGATTGGAAGCAGTGATCTGGCATATAGAAGGTGTAACAGGGAGTAGCAGGAGGGGTGAGAGGATTTAAAGTGTCAGCAGATAAGAACACATTGGGCCAATAATTCAACCTAAAACCATCAGAGATTTGATCTGCTCACTGGTCTTATCTTCTGATCAGGATTACGCTGAGCTCTGCCTCTCCCTTGAGACAGAGCTCTTCTGCTGCTGTCGCTGTCAGCATGGGCTCAGCCCATCATTAGAAGCAAAAGTCTGCAGAAACAGTTTAGTGGCTCTTTAAGCTACTTCATTACCCTCTACCACTTCTACTGGAAGACTATTCCATACATCCACTACCCTCACAGTAATGTAATACTTTCATTAGTCCCTGACCTTATCTTATATCTAGGATAGCCTTATACCTATCCCATGCATGCTTAAACTCCTTCACTGTATTACACTCTACCACTTCTACTGGAAGACTATTCCATACATCCACTACCCTCTCAGTAATGTAATACTTTCATTAGCCCCTGGCCTTATCTTATATCTAGGATAGCCTTATACCTATCCCATGCATGCTTAAACTCCTTCACTGTATTAACCTCTACCACTTCTACTGGAAGACTATTCCATGCATCCACTACCCTCTCAGTAATGTAATACTTTCATTAGTCCCTGGCCTTATCTTATATCTAGGATAGCCTTATACCTATCCCATGCATGCTTAAACTCCTTCACTGTATTAACCTCTACCACTTCTACTGGAAGACTATTCCATACATCCACTACCCTCTCAGTAATGTAATACTATCATTATTCCCTGACCTTATCTTATATCTAGGATAGCCTTATACCTATCCCATGCATGCTTAAACTCCTTCACTGTATTAACCTCTACCACTTTTACTGGAAGGCTATTCCATACATCCACTACCCTCTCAGTAATGTAATACTTTCATTAGTCCCTGGCCTTATCTTATATCTAGGATAGCCTTATACCTATCCCATGCATGCTTAAACTCCTTCATTGTATTAACCTCTACCACTTCTACTGGAAGACTATTCCATACATCCACTACCCTCTCAGTAAAGTAATACTTTCATTAGTCCCTGGCCTTATCTTATATCTAGGATAACCTTATACCTAACCCACGCATGCTTAAACTCCTTCACTGTATTAAACTCTACCACTTCTACTGGAAGACTATTCCATACATCCACTACCCTCTCAGTATTGTAATACTTTCATTAGTCCCTGGCCTTATCTTATATCTAGGATAGCCTTATACCTATCCCATGCATGCTTAAACTCCTTCACTGTATTAACCTCTACCACTTCTACTGGAAGACTATTCCATGCATCCACTACCCTCTCAGAAAAAGAAATACTGATGACACTTTTAACCCACTATATACACAAAAAGTTTGAATGTGATCTCAGCGATGTAACTATACATTGTGCAGGGCCAAGGGTTAAATGTACAGGTCAGTCACTGGTACAATCAAACCGCTCAACGCGTTTCGCACACCTTTCCCATTCCTCAGGATTGTAACATAAAGCTCCTTACACACTCATTAATTAGAATATTACGAACTCACGCTGAACTTGGAAGCCACAAACCGTCCGAGAAATGGAAGAAAGAAAAAGCTTTCCATCCTAAAAATTCAGGCATCATGTATACATTATAACAGAGAGGAGATCAGATTGAATGGAACCAAAATACATTGCTCAATGTATAAAACCGTAGAAACTTCAGAGATATAAAACAGACCTGGAGCTTAATCAAACGGAATTACACTACTCAGTGTGCAAGAGATAAATGTCACACACCTCTCCTAACGCACAGACTTCAATCATACTAACATGACGCGTCATACTCTCACTTTAATTCCTGAAGTTTTCTGGTGCTGAGATTGAAAATCCCAAATAACCTGAGACTTTACTGCCTCCTCGTGGTGGGCTAGCAAGCCAATCAATACCACTAAAACAGTACTGACACAGTTGCTCACACTGTGCATGTAGAGAATAGAAAATGATCTATACATTGTGTGGGCAGAATCTGTGTCTCCTGCTTACGACATCACCTGTGGCCCGGTATGCAAATGAAATGGTTTTCAATGGCAAATTTAAAATAGTCAAATCAAGCCGCAGGTGATGTCATAAGCACATTTAAATCACTATTTCCTCTTAATTTAGGCATTTTGCTGACAATTTCTGCTGACACAATCCTCCATCCCTTGCTGTTAAAACAAGATCTAGATATGGGACTTAGATCCCGTTA
The DNA here is from genome assembly GCA_036172795.1 of Pelodytes ibericus. Lineage (NCBI taxonomy): Eukaryota > Metazoa > Chordata > Amphibia > Anura > Pelodytidae > Pelodytes > Pelodytes ibericus. The sequence goes on along the minus strand of CM069861.1, from coordinate 6,865,677 downwards.
TGTGTATGTCTCTCTTGAGTCAAACAGATTCAGGCGCCCGGGGTGAACAAGACTGTCGATCATCTGTTCTCGCCCTGTGCGCCGCTATTTCATTATTTGGACAATGCATCACCCGCCCCCCACTTTCGCATTTTCAGGACAGAGGGAATCCTGATGGCAACGAATGCTAATTACGCGAGGGCAGCATTGTTACAGTACTACCGGACATGCGCGGCTAGGGTTGCCACCTGGCCGGTATTTTACCGGCAGGCCGGTAAAAAATTGGCTTGACCACAATGTTAAGTCTATGGAGGAAGTACCAAGGCCGGTATTTTTTTTGAAGAAAAGGTGGCAACCCTATGCGCGTCAGCGCTGACACTCAAACTCCCAAGCTCCGCCCCCGGCGGAAAGGTTAGGTTGTGTTGTTTTTGAGGTCAGAATATGTTATATGAGTCTATCACAGACTCTACAGCAATACAGTGTATTCAAACTGCAGTAAAGGTGGTGTGTGTATATATTATATATATTGCAAGTAAAATTATTTTTTTTAATCTATATGACTAATATGACAAATAACTAAATACTGGTGACTATAATGTCCCTGTAATTACCCCCTCTCCCCCCTGTCACACCTTATACACACTGCCTTTCTATGTGACATACTGGGAGTTCTGATCAAACACTTTTCAATAATAATAATCACAAGGTAATACTCAAAACAGGAAGTGCTGATAGGCAGCAGCATCACTTCCTCTTCTGATGACGCACTCCCTGCCCAGCTCTGCGTCACCGAGCTGTAGAAACAAAAAAGAGGGGGGGGGGGGGAAGCGTGACGTTGCTCCTCAGTGATTGGAAGGGGACGCTGTCCATCACACGGTTACCAAGGGAACGCGTCGGTCCCAGAAAGTCCTGAAGTAACCTGGTGACGTGATATTGCCCCGCCCATTCCGTCGCAGCTGATGCCCCGGTATCCGGCGGCCATGTTTGTCATGGGCAACTGGTGGTGACGAAGTGAAAATGAAAGCGTTAATGGCCTAAAGAGAAGCAGATAACCCCAGCACTCACAGTGTTAATACCGCCTCATGTGACATGTCATCAGACAAGGTGTGCTCAGAGAAGCCCGCGCTAGTGTTTGCCCCTAGTCAAGATGGCGGCCACAGCCGCTTGACGTCACCAAGACGCGACAGGTCAGAAACTGGTGCGGCGAAAAGTAAAGGTGAGAGACTCACACAGGGCTGACTGTGCTGCTCAGTAATCGGTGTATATCGTATAATATCCCCGGGTATCAGGCAGTATGACGTCACTGAGGGAGTGGTGGGGGCATGGAGCAGCCTTCCAGCTGAAGTGGTAGAGGTTAATACAGTGAAGCTCAGACAGTATGACATCACTGAGGGAGTGGTGGGGGCATGGAGCAGCCTTCCAGCTGAAGTGGCAGAGGTTAATACAGTGAAGCTCAGGCAGTATGATGTCACTGAGGGAGTGGTGGGGGCATGGAGCAGCCTTCCAGCTGAAGTGGCAGAGGTTAATACAGTGAAGCTCAGGCAGTATGATGTCACTGAGGGAGTGGTGGGGGCATGGAGCAGCCTTCCAGCTGAAATGGTAGAGGTTGATATGGTATATATAAATGTAAAACATGGTGTGCACGTGAGTTGTGGGTTAAAGAGTGTCTAAAAGAAGCACTAGTGATGCATCCAGCGGCCATGATATAAGAGATAATGTGGGCTCTCATATTCCCGTGGGGGGTGTTAAGTAACGCCGCGAGACCCCTGCAGAATTGAGCTACTCTCTGCCCATTACAGGTAGTGAAAGTCCCAATCTCATAGACCTACATGATATAAAACCAATGCCGATTGTGTATTGGTGGCAGTTATGCCAAATTTGAATGGACAGGACCCGAAAATACAGACGAAGTGTAGCGCAGCTCCTGTTTCTCCAAATAATGACATCTGGGAAAGTGATCCCATTTTCATGTAGTTTTGTGCGTAGTTAGCGTCTTTTTTTTTTTACGTCTATCTCAATAAATCCTTTAAAAGGGTTTTTACCAGAGACCTTTGGACCGCGTTATTTGCATTAAGCCTTGTAACTCGCTAGGGTCACATCCGCTGTGGTTAGAGGTCGGACTCACCTTGGCTTTGTTTCACAGGTTGGTATGATGTGGGCTGAGCTGGGATCAGTCTTACGAGGAGCATCGCGGGTTGGACAGGCCGCAGTGGAGATGGGGTGTGAACATCTCCGAATGGCCAGGGTCACCTCCACACTGGGAACAAGCATCAACACCATGCAAACTGCTGCCGAACGGTGCGTGGGGCGTGTGTTCACCCACACCCAGGTCTGTATGTCTACTAGAGTATTGCTCTTTAATCATGTCACTGTCATTAGTACACTTTGGTCCTAGGAAGGACTGACCCATATACATGTCACTGTCATTAGTACACTTTGGTCCTAGGAAGGACTGACCCATAAACATGTCACTGTCATTAGTACACTTTGGTCCTAGGAAGGACTGACCCATAAACATGTCACTGTCATTAGTACTCTTTGGTCCTAGGAAGGACTGACCCATAAACATGTCACTGTCATTAGTACATACTGGCCCTAGGAAGGACTGACCCATAATCATGTCACTGTCATTAGTACACTTTGGCCCTAGGAAGGACTGACCCATAAACATGTCACTGTCATTAGTACATACTGGCCCTAGGAAGGACTGACCTATAAACATGTCACTGTCATTAGTACATACTGGCCCTAGGAAGGACTAACCCATAAACATGTCACTGTCATTAGTACACTTTGGCCCTAGGAAGAACTGACCCATAAACATGTCACTGTCATTAGTACATACTGGCCCTAGGAAGGACTGACCCATAAACATGTCACTGTCATTAGTACACTTTGATCCTAGGAAGGACTGAACCATAAACATGTCACTGTCATTAGTACACTTTGACCCTAGGAAGGACTGACCCATAAACATGTCGCTGTCATTAGTACACTTTGGCCCTAGGAAGGACTGACCCATAAACATGTCGCTGTCATTAGTACACTTTGGTCCTAGGAAGGACTGACCCATAAACATGTCACTGTCATTAGTACACTTTGGCCCTAGGAAGGACTGACCCATAAACATGTCACTGTCATTAGTACACTTTGGTTCTAGGAAGGACTGACCCATAAACATGTCACTGTCATTAGTACACTTTGGTTCTAGGAAGGACTGACCCATAAACATGTCACTGTCATTAGTACACTTTGGCCCAAGGAAGGACTGACCCATAAACATGTCACTGTCATTAGTACACTTTGGCCCTAGGAAGGACTGACCCATAAACATGGCACTGTCATTAGTACACTTTGGCCCTAGGAAGGAGTGACCCATAAACATGGCACTGTGATTATTTTCATTCTGTCTCCATTCAGACCAAAAAGGCAGATTCCAGGGTTCGTTCCCCCTCTCCTGATCCCACTGTAGAATCTTTGAGTCTAGAATCTGAATTTCCCCCTGCCAAAGAATCAGACAGTTCTACAGACAGAGCCCCCCGAGCTGGCAACCATGGTCAGTGGTCTGCAAGGAAAGGCTCAGACCTAGGTGGAACAGGCATGGGGCAGGTCAGGACCTTCCGGAATTACAGCACCGCCCGGGGCCTGACTGCAGAAGAGCTCAAAAGAATGAGGGACTCAAAGCCACAGAATGACAGAGAGGATTGTGGGAAAGCTAAGCGGCAGAAGGTGAGTGAGCGCTACACAAGATAAACCCATTTATCAAATTTCTGTCTCTTTGTGACTTACATCTCATCCCTGGCTGTATGTGTATGTGACTGCTGGCTGGATGTGAGCAAATTTTCTACAACATATACTTTAAATTGTATCTCTCTGGCAAAAACTTCTACTGAGAACGATTTAAGAATAACTGTAGGTAACAGACTTAGCCACAGTGCCAGTCAGCTGCTGCAAGGGCCAATAAGATATTATCACGGATAAAACGAGGTATAGATTCACGGGAGGAGGATATCATCTTGCCTCTTAACAAGTCAATGATGACACCTCACCTTGAATATGCAGTACAGTTCTGGGCACCAGTCCTTAAAAAGGATATTAGGGAACTAGAAGAAGTGCACTTAGTTATGAAGAGAGACTTAAAAATTGCATTTATATACGTTAGAAAAAAGGCGTCTTATAGGGGATATGAGAACATTATATAAATACGTGCAGGGCCAATATAAAGAGCTCTCCAGCGACCTGTTCATTAACAGAAATGTACAAAGCACAAGAGGTCACCCCCTCAGACTGGAAGAGCAAAGATTTCATAGACAGCAAAGGAAGGGATTCTTTAAGGTAAGGACAATAAAGTTATGGAACTCACTGCCAAGAGAGGTAGTGCTATCAACCACAATAGGTGCATTTACACATGGGAAAGCAGACCATACAGGGCTATTAGTAATAGAATAAGTATTATTATTATTGGAGCTTTTTGTTCCAAGGAGAAATCTGATTGCATTTTGGATAAGGAATCCCCCCACACACGCACACACCAAGCGTCAAAATGCGAAAACTAGATTAATTTAGTGTTGGGGGGGTTCCCTTTTTGCACCTAAATTATGGCGCAATTGCACTACTTTTTTGACGGAAGCACATTTATACGTTTCCCCCGGTGTATTCCTCATGTGGATGAGTATAATAAAGCATCCAGGGGACTTCTACTTCCAGATCTCACAGCTTTGCAAATAACCAGAACATTTATTGAGGTTAAAGGTCAAAAAGCATATAGGGCCGAAGAGGAAGCGTTATCAGAATATACCTTCCATGTGACCCCTGCTTTCCCTGTATGTATTGTGATCTATATCCTCAGTAATTGTATAGATTATTTACACAATGAGCTCTGGTAGTTACATTTCTAATCCCCTGCATCCCTTTGTATAGTCATCCGAATTAGCAAAGCTTTATTAACCGTCCTCACTGTATGTAACCTCACGTAGGGCAGTTCCTGGTACGGTTTTTTCTTTGTGTATTTTCTTGGGGCAGGAGTTTGACAGGCTGGGTGAAACCTTTGCTGATTTATTCTGACCCACACTGGTTTTTTTTCTCTCTGTGGCCGCCATTTTTTTTTTTTCATAGACTGTGCTCCAGCTCAACCCTTAAATCCCTTTGCCAATTTTTCTTTATCTTTTACAGCTCAGTGATCGTGCAAGAGAGAGGAAGGTTCCGGCGTCTCGAGTGGGCCGCCTGGCGAATTTTGGAGGTGCCCAATTTATTAATGAATTATTATTGTCCTGTGTCCGTGTTCAGTCTCGTCTCATCCGTTGTGTTTCCCTGCAGGTCTGGCCGTCAGCCTCGGGATTGGCGCTTTAACAGAAGTCGCGAGGCAATCTCTCAGCAGAGAGGAGAAGCAGAATGGTGAGCCATTTACAAGTCATGCTAGTTTACTCTGTATCTTGCGCTGGAAGCCGGTGCCACGTCCGTTAACTCAGGTTTTCGTGTTCACCAGGGAACAGCTCCATCTTGGAAACCAACCCCTTCCTGTCCGAGGCGAATGCAGAGAGGATTGTGGATACTTTGTGCAAAGTGCGTGGAGCTGCCCTGAAGATTGGACAGATGCTCAGCATCCAAGGTGTGTTTGCAGGAATCATGGCAGGGGGGAATGATTGTCCGTCTGGTGTATTTGTTTCCAAAATAGGAAAGTAATACTTTCATTAGTCCCTGGCCTTATCATATATCTAGGATAGCCTTATACCTATCCCACGCATGCTTAAACTCCTTCACTGTATTAACCTCTACCACTTCTACTGGAAGACTATTCCATGCATCCACTACCATCTCAGTAAAGTAATACTTTCATTAGTCCCTGACCTTATCTTATATCTAGGATAGCCTTATACCTATCCCATGCATGCTTAAACTCCTTCACTGTATTAACCTCTACCACTTCTACTGGAAGACTATTCCATACATCCACTACCCTCTCAGTAATGTAATACTTTCATTAGTCCCTGGCCTTATCTTATATCTAGGATAGCCTTATACCTATCCCATGCATGCTTAAACTCCTTCACTGTATTAACCTCTACCACTTCTACTGGAAGACTATTCCATACATCCACTACCCTCTCAGTAATGTAATACTTTCATTAGTCCCTGGCCTTATCATATATCTAGGATAGCCTTATACCTATACCATGCATGCTTAAACTCCTTCAGTGTATTAACCTCTACCACTTCTACTGGAAGACTATTCCATGCACCCACTACCCTCTCAGTAAAGTAATACTTTCATTAGTCCCTGACCTTATCTTATATCTAGGATAGCCTTATACCTATCCCATGCATGCTTAAACTCCTTCACTGTATTAACCTCTACCACTTCTACTGGAAGACTATTCCATACATCCACTACCCTCTCAGTAATGTAATACTTTCATTAGTCCCTGGCCTTATCTTATATCTAGGATAGCCTTATACCTATCCCATGCATGCTTAAACTCCTTCACTGTATTAACCTCTACCACTTCTACTGAAAGACTATTCCATGCATCCACTACCCTCTAAGTAAAGTAATACTTTCATTAGTCCCTGGCCTTATCTTATATCTAGGATAGCCTTATACCTATCCCATGCATGCTTAAACTCCTTCACTGTATTAACCTCTACCACTTCTACTGGAAGACTATTCCATGCATCCACTACCCTCTAAGTAAAGTAATACTTTCATTAGTCCCTGACCTTATCTTATATCTAGGATAGCCTTATACCTATCCCATGCATGCTTAAACTCCTTCACTGTATTAACCTCTACCACTTCTACTGGAAGACTATTCCATACATCCACTACCCTCTCAGTAATGTAATACTTTCATTAGTCCCTGCCCTTATCTTATATCTAGGATAGCCTTATACCTATCCCATGCATGCTTAAACTCCTTCACTGTATTAACCTCTACCACTTCTACTGGAAGACTATTCCATACATCCACTACCCTCTCAGTAATGTAATACTTTCATTAGTACCTGGCCTTATCTTATATCTAGGATAGCCTTATACCTATCCCACGCATGCTTAAACTCCTTCACTGTATTAACCTCTACCACTTCTACTGGAAGACTATTCCATACATCCACTACCCTCTCAGTAATGTAATACTTTCATTAGTCCCTGGCCTTATCTTATATCTAGGATAGCCTTATACCTATCCCATGCATGCTTAAACTCCTTCACTGTATTAACCTCTACCACTTCTACTGGAAGACTATTCCATACATCCACTACCTTCTCAGTAATGTAATACTTTCATTAGTCCGTGGCCTTATCTTATATCTAGGATAGCCTTATACCTATCCCATGCATGCTTAAACTCCTTCACTGTATTAACCTCTACCACTTCTACTGGAAGACTATTCCATACATCCACTACCCTCTCAGTAATGTAATACTTTCATTAGTCCCTGGCCTTATCTTATATCTAGGATAGCCTTATACCTATCCCATGCATGCTTAAACTCCTTCACTGTATTAACCTCTACCACTTCTACTGGAAGACTATTCCATACATCCACTACCCTCTCAGTAATGTAATACTTTCATTAGTCCCTGGCCTTATCATATATCTAGGATAGCCTTATACCTATACCATGCATGCTTAAACTCCTTCAGTGTATTAACCTCTACCACTTCTACTGGAAGACTATTCCATGCACCCACTACCCTCTCAGTAAAGTAATACTTTCATTAGTCCCTGACCTTATCTTATATCTAGGATAGCCTTATACCTATCCCATGCATGCTTAAACTCCTTCACTGTATTAACCTCTACCACTTCTACTGGAAGACTATTCCATACATCCACTACCCTCTCAGTAATGTAATACTTTCATTAGTCCCTGGCCTTATCTTATATCTAGGATAGCCTTATACCTATCCCATGCATGCTTAAACTCCTTCACTGTATTAACCTCTACCACTTCTACTGAAAGACTATTCCATGCATCCACTACCCTCTAAGTAAAGTAATACTTTCATTAGTCCCTGGCCTTATCTTATATCTAGGATAGCCTTATACCTATCCCATGCATGCTTAAACTCCTTCACTGTATTAACCTCTACCACTTCTACTGGAAGACTATTCCATGCATCCACTACCCTCTAAGTAAAGTAATACTTTCATTAGTCCCTGACCTTATCTTATATCTAGGATAGCCTTATACCTATCCCATGCATGCTTAAACTCCTTCACTGTATTAACCTCTACCACTTCTACTGGAAGACTATTCCATACATCCACTACCCTCTCAGTAATGTAATACTTTCATTAGTCCCTGCCCTTATCTTATATCTAGGATAGCCTTATACCTATCCCATGCATGCTTAAACTCCTTCACTGTATTAACCTCTACCACTTCTACTGGAAGACTATTCCATACATCCACTACCCTCTCAGTAATGTAATACTTTCATTAGTACCTGGCCTTATCTTATATCTAGGATAGCCTTATACCTATCCCACGCATGCTTAAACTCCTTCACTGTATTAACCTCTACCACTTCTACTGGAAGACTATTCCATACACCCACTACCCTCTCAGTAATGTAATACTTTCATTAGTCCCTGGCCCTATCTTATATCTAGGATAGCCTTATACCTATCCCACGCATGCTTAAACTCCTTCACTGTATTAACCTCTACCACTTCTACTGGAAGACTATTCCATACATCCACTACCCTCTCAGTAATGTAATACTTCCTGATATTACATTAAATTGTTGCCCCTCTAATTTCAGACTATGTCCTCTAGTTGTGGTAGTTTATCTTCATATAAATATACTCTCCTCTGTTACTGTGTTGATTCCCTTTACAGGGAGTGCAGATTTATTAGGCAAGTTGTATTTTTGAGGATTAATTTTATTATTGAACAACAACCATGTTCTCAATGAACCCCAAAAACTCATTAATATCAAAGCTGAATATTTTTGGAAGTAGTTTTTAGTTTGTTTTTAGTTTTAGCTATTTTAGGGGGATATCTGTCTGTGCAGGTGACTATTACTGTGCATAATTATTAGGCAACTTAACAAAAAACAAATATATACCCATTTCAATTATTTATTTTTACCAGTGAAACCAATATAACATCTCAACATTCACAAATATACATTTCTGACATTCAAAAACAAAACAAAAACAAATCAGTGACCAATATAGCCACCTTTCTTTGCAAGGACACTCAAAAGCCTGCCATCCATGGATTCTGTCAGTGTTTTGATCTGTTCACCATCAACATTGCGTGCAGCAGCAACCACAGCCTCACAGACACTGTTCAGAGAGGTGTACTGTTTTCCCTCCTTGTAAATCTCACATTCGATGATGGACCACAGGTTCTCAATGGGGTTCAGATCAGGTGAACAAGGAGGCCATGTCATTAGATTTTCTTCTTTTATACCCTTTCTTGCCAGCCACGCTGTGGAGTACTTGGACGCGTGTGATGGAGCATTGTCCTGCATGAAAATCATGTTTTTCTTGAAGGATGCAGACTTCTTCCTGTACCACTGCTTGAAGAAGGTGTCTTCCAGGAACTGGCAGTAGGACTGGGAGTTGAGCTTGACTCCATCCTCAACCCGAAAAGGCCCCACAAGCTCATCTTTGATGATACCAGCCCAAACCAGTACTCCACCTCCACCTTGCTGGCGTCTGAGTCGGACTGGAGCTCTCTGCCCTTTACCAATCCAGCCACGGGCCCATCCATCTGGTCCATCAAGACTCACTCTCATTTCATCAGTCCATAAAACCTTAGAAAAATCAGTCTTGAGATATTTCTTGGCCCAGTCTTGACGTTTCAGCTTGTGTGTCTTGTTCAGTGGTGGTCGTCTTTCAGCCTTTCTTACCTTGGCCATGTCTCTGAGTATTGCACACCTTGTGCTTTTGGGCACTCCAGTGATGTTGCAGCTCTGAAATATGGCCAAACTGGTGGCAAGTGGCATCGTGGCAGCTGCACGCTTGACTTTTCTCAGTTCATGGGCAGTTATTTTGCGCCTTGGTTTTTCCACACGCTTCTTGCGACCCTGTTGACTATTTTGAATGAAACGCTTGATTGTTCGATGATCACGCTTCAGAAGCTTTGCAATTTTAAGAGTGCTGCATCCCTCTGCAAGATATCTCACTATTTTTGACTTTTCTGAGCCTGTCAAGTCCTTCTTTTGACCCATTTTGCCAAAGGAAAGGAAGTTGCCTAATAATTATGCACACCTGATATAGGGTGTTGATGTCATTAGACCAAACCCCTTCTCATTACAGAGATGCACATCACCTAATATGCTTAATTGGTAGTAGGCTTTCGAGCCTATACAGCTTGGAGTAAGACAACATGCATAAAGATGTCAAAATACTCATTTGCCTAATAATTCTGCACTCCCTGTATGTATATAAACGTTTCCATCGTATCCCCCCTAATACAGAAATCTTCCCCTGTCACAGACCGTTAGTTTTACCCATATTCTGGAATCAGTGGAGTGTATAGTGGCCGAGGAGCTGCATTAATTATATAAAGTAATGGTCAGTGGCATCACATTAGTACTGCTGGCGATAATCATCAGTGTGAGATTATATTACACGTTTATATACGTATATATTTTGATCCATATTTTGTACAAATTGACTGTGCGCTGCTTATATAGGTGATGGCCATGTGACTTCATATATATATGCGATTGTTCACCTTGATAATGGCGTCTTTATGCCCAAACTGTTTGATCTATATATTGCATTTACATTATTAAACGACACCTCGGGTTCATATAACTTCTTCTCTGGATTCTTCAATTAAAGGGAAAATAGAAAAAGCTTCCGTCTGCTCCCCAGTATTGAGGTGTGCCATTAAAAAAACTCCCTTATAATGAATAAAATCATCATTATAAGAAACAAGTCCGTACAGCGCATAAAACGAAAACCAAGTGACTGGTTAACGCGTTTCACTCTGCCGTGTGTTGTCACATACAGTTTGGTATATTCCTGCTTGTACTTTGCTACTGTATAAGGTATATATGTACGTGATCGTCTGCTCCCGTGATTCAAGGCGCTTGTCTATTCCCGCGATTCAATGCGCTTGTCTATTCCCGTGATTCAAGGCGCTTGTCTATTCCCGCGATTCAAGGCGCTTGTCTATTCCCGCGATTCAAGGCGCTCGTCTATTCCCGCGATTCAAGGCGCTCGTCTATTCCCGCGATTCAAGCCGCTCGTCTATTCCCGCGATTCAAGGCGCTCGTCTATTCCCGCGATTCAAGGCGCTCGTCTATTCCCGCGATTCAAGGCGCTCGTCTATTCCCGCGATTCAAGGCGCTCGTCTATTCCCGCGATTCAAGGCGCTCGTCTATTCCCGCGATTCAAGGCGCTCGTCTATTCCCGCGATTCCAGGCGCTCGTCTATTCCCGCGATTCCAGGCGCTCGTCTATTCCCGCGATTCCAGGCGCTTTGTCCGCCATTTTTTCCTGTGCACATATTAACAGTGCTCCTGTGACTTCCGCCTTGCAGATAACTCCTTCATGAGCCCCCAGCTGCAGAGGATCTTTGAGCGCGTCCGGCAGAGCGCAGACTTCATGCCGTCCTGGCAGATGACTGTGAGTTTCTCTTTGCGGGGGCTGCGGTGTGCGTTGGTGATAATGGAGGTTGATGATCGGACTTGCTGTCTCTCCCCAGAAAGTGCTGGAGGAGGAGTTGGGTTCGGGCTGGAGAGAGAAGCTGGAGTCGTTCGAGGAGAGGCCGTTTGCTGCTGCGTCCATTGGCCAGGTTCATCTTGCACGCTTGCCTGATGGCCGAGAGGTGGCTATGAAGATCCAGGTGAGAAAACAACAAAGTCGCCAATTCTGCCCCCTTCCCCAGACTCGCCCCCTTCCCCAGACTTGCCCCCTTCCCTTCCCCAGACTTGCCCCCTTCCCCAGACTTGCCCCTTTCCCAGACTCGCCCCCTTCCCTTTCCCAGACTCGCCCCCTTCCCTTTCCCAGACTCGCCCCCTTCCCTTTCCCAGACTCGCCCCCTTCCCTTTCCCAGACTTGCCCCCTCCCCTTTCCCAGACTTGCCCCTCCCCTTTCCCAGACTTGCCCCCTTCCCGTCCACAGACTCGCCCCCTTCCCTTCCCCAGACTCGCCCCCTTCCCCAGACTCGCCCCCTTCCCCAGACTCGCCCCCTTCCCCAGACTCGCCCCCTTCCCTTCCCCAGCCCCCTTACCTTCCCCAGCCCCCTTCCCCAGACTTGCCCCCTTCCCCAGACTTGCCCCCTTCCCCAGACTTGCCCCCTTCCCCAGACTTGCCCCCTTCCCCAGACTTGCCCCCTTCCCCAGACTTGCCCCCTTCCCCAGACTTGCCCCCTTCCCCAGACTTGCCCCTACCCTTTCCCGGACTTGCTCCCTACCCTTTCCCGGACTTGCCCCCTTCCCTTTCCCAGACTTGCCCACTTCCCTTTCACAGACTCGCCCCCTTCCCTTTCCCAGACTCGCCCCCTTCCCTTCCCCAGACTCGCCCCCTTTCCTTTCCCAGACTCGCCCCCTTTCCTTTCCCAGACTCGCTTCCTTTCCCAGACTCGCCCCCTTTCCTTTCCCAGACTTGCCCCCTTCCCTTTCCCAGACTTGCCCCCTTCCCTTTCCCAGACTCGCCCCCTTTCCTTCCCCAGACTCGCCCCCTTTCCTTCCCCAGACTCGCCCCCTTTCCTTCCCCAGACTCGCCCCCTTCCCTTCCCCAGACTCGCCCCCTTCCCTTCCCCAGACTCGCCCCTTCCCTTCCCCAGACTCGCCCCCTTCCCCAGACTCGCCCCCTTCCCCAGACTCGCCCCCTTTCCCAGACTCGCCCCCTTTCCTTTCCCAGACTCGCCCCCTTTCCTTTCCCAGACTCGCCCCCTTTCCTTTCCCAGACTCGCCCCCTTTCCTTTCCCAGACTCGCCCCCTTTCCTTTCCCAGACTCGCCCCCTTTCCTTTCCCAGACTCGCCCCCTTTCCTTTCCCAGACTCGCCCCCTTTCCTTTTCCAGACTCGCCCCCTTTCCTTTCCCAGACTCGCCCCCTTTCCTTTCCCAGACTCGCCCCCTTTCCTTTCCCAGACTCGCCCCCTTTCCTTTCCCAGACTCGCCCCCTTTCCTTTCCCAGACTCGCCCCCTTTCCTTTCCCAGACTCGCCCCCTTTCCTTTCCCAGACTCGCCCCCTTTCCTTTTCCAGACTCGCCCCCTTTCCTTTCCCAGACTCGCCCCCTTTCCTTTCCCAGACTCGCCCCCTTTCCTTTCCCAGACTCGCCCCCTTTCCTTTCCCAGACTCGCCCCCTTTCCTTTCCCAGACTCGCCCCCTTTCCTTTCCCAGACTCGCCCCCTTCCCTTCCCCAGACTCGCCCCCTTCCCTTCCCCAGACTCGCCCCCTTTCCTTCCCCAGACTCGCCCCCTTTCCTTCCCCAGACTCGCCCCCTTTCCTTCCCCAGACTCGCCCCCTTCCCTTCCCCAGACTCGCCCCCTTCCCTTCCCCAGACTCGCCCCCTTCCCTTCCCCAGACTCGCCCCCTTCCCTTCCCCAGACTCGCCCCCTTCCCTTCCCCAGACTCGCCCCCTTTCCTTCCCCATACTTGCCCCCTTCCCCAGACTCGCCCCCTTTCCTTCCCCATACTTGCCCCCTTCCCCAGACTCGCCCCCTTCCCTTCCCCAGACTCGCCCCCTTCCCCAGACTCGCCCCCTTTCCTTTCCCAGACTCGCCCCCTTTCCTTTCCCAGACTCGCCCCCTTTCCTTTCCCAGACTCGCCCCCTTTCCTTTCCCAGACTCGCCCCCTTTCCTTTCCCAGACTCGCCCCCTTTCCTTTCCCAGACTCGCCCCCTTTCCTTTCCCAGACTTGCCCCCTTCCCTTTTCCAGACTCGCCCCCTTCCCTTCCCCATACTTGCCCCCTTCCCCAGACTCGCCCCCTTCCCCAGACTTGCCCCCTTCCCTTCCCCAGACTTGCCCCCTTCCCCAGACTTGCCCCTTTCCCAGACTCGCCCCCTTCCCTTTCCCAGACTCGCCCCCTTCCCTTTCCCAGACTCGCCCCCTTCCCTTTCCCAGACTCGCCCCCTTCCCTTTCCCAGACTCGCCCCCTCCCCTTTCCCAGACTTGCCCCCTCCCCTTTCCCAGACTTGCCCCTCCCCTTTCCCAGACTTGCCCCCTTCCCGTCCACAGACTCGCCCCCTTCCCTTCCCCAGACTCGCCCCCTTCCCCAGACTCGCCCCCTTCCCCAGACTCGCCCCCTTCCCTTCCCCAGCCCCCTTACCTTCCCCAGCCCCCTTCCCCAGACTTGCCCCCTTCCCCAGACTTGCCCCCTTCCCCAGACTTGCCCCCTTCCCCAGACTTGCCCCCTTCCCCAGACTTGCCCCCTTCCCCAGACTTGCCCCCTTCCCCAGACTTGCCCCCTTCCCCAGACTTGCCCCTTCCCTTTCCCGGACTTGCTCCCTACCCTTTCCCGGACTTGCCCCCTTCCCTTTCCCAGACTTGCCCCCTTCCCTTTCCCAGACTCGCCCCCTTCCCTTTCCCAGACTCGCCCCCTTCCCTTCCCCAGACTCGCCCCCTTTCCTTTCCCAGACTCGCCCCCTTTCCTTTCCCAGACTCGCTTCCTTTCCCAGACTCGCCCCCTTTCCTTTCCCAGACTTGCCCCCTTCCCTTTCCCAGACTTGCCCCCTTCCCTTTCCCAGACTCGCCCCCTTCCCTTTCCCAGACTCGCCCCCTTCCCTTCCCCAGACTCGCCCCCTTTCCTTTCCCAGACTCGCCCCCTTTCCTTTCCCAGACTCGCTTCCTTTCCCAGACTCGCCCCCTTTCCTTTCCCAGACTTGCCCCCTTCCCTTTCCCAGACTCGCCCCCTTTCCTTTCCCAGACTCGCCCCCTTTCCTTCCCCAGACTCGCCCCCTTCCCTTCCCCAGACTCGCCCCCTTCCCTTCCCCAGACTCGCCCCCTTCCCTTCCCCAGACTCGCCCCCTTCCCCAGACTCGCCCCCTTCCCCAGACTCGCCCCCTTTCCCAGACTCGCCCCCTTTCCTTTCCCAGACTCGCCCCCTTTCCTTTCCCAGACTCGCCCCCTTTCCTTTCCCAGACTCGCCCCCTTTCCTTTCCCAGACTCGCCCCCTTTCCTTTCCCAGACTCGCCCCCTTTCCTTTCCCAGACTCGCCCCCTTTCCTTTCCCAGACTCGCCCCCTTTCCTTTTCCAGACTCGCCCCCTTTCCTTTCCCAGACTCGCCCCCTTTCCTTTCCCAGACTCGCCCCCTTTCCTTTCCCAGACTCGCCCCCTTTCCTTTCCCAGACTCGCCCCCTTTCCTTTCCCAGACTCGCCCCCTTTCCTTTTCCAGACTCGCCCCCTTTCCTTTCCCAGACTCGCCCCCTTTCCTTTCCCAGACTCGCCCCCTTTCCTTTCCCAGACTCGCCCCCTTTCCTTTCCCAGACTCGCCCCCTTTCCTTTCCCAGACTCGCCCCCTTCCCTTCCCCAGACTCGCCCCCTTCCCTTCCCCAGACTCGCCCCCTTTCCTTCCCCAGACTCGCCCCCTTTCCTTCCCCAGACTCGCCCCCTTTCCTTCCCCAGACTCGCCCCCTTCCCTTCCCCAGACTCGCCCCCTTCCCTTCCCCAGACTCGCCCCCTTCCCTTCCCCAGACTCGCCCCCTTCCCTTCCCCAGACTCGCCCCCTTCCCTTCCCCAGACTCGCCCCCTTCCCTTCCCCAGACTCGCCCCCTTTCCTTCCCCATACTTGCCCCCTTCCCCAGACTCGCCCCCTTTCCTTCCCCATACTTGCCCCCTTCCCCAGACTCGCCCCCTTCCCTTCCCCAGACTCGCCCCCTTCCCCAGACTCGCCCCCTTTCCTTTCCCAGACTCGCCCCCTTTCCTTTCCCAGACTCGCCCCCTTTCCTTTCCCAGACTCGCCCCCTTTCCTTTCCCAGACTCGCCCCCTTTCCTTTCCCAGACTCGCCCCCTTTCCTTTCCCAGACTCGCCCCCTTTCCTTTCCCAGACTCGCCCCCTTTCCTTTCCCAGACTTGCCCCCTTCCCTTTTCCAGACTCGCCCCCTTCCCTTCCCCATACTTGCCCCCTTCCCCAGACTCGCCCCCTTCCCCAGACTCGCCCCCTTCCCCAGACTCGCCCCCTTCCCCAGACTCGCCCCCTTCCCCAGACTCGCCCCCTTTCCTTCCCCAGACTCGCCCCCTTCCCTTTTCCAGACTCGCCCCCTTCCCTTTTCCAGACTCGCCCCCTTCCCTTTTCCAGACTCGCCCCCTTTCCTTTTCCAGACTCGCCCCCTTTCCTTTCCCAGACTCGCCCCCTTCCCTTCCCCAGACTCGCCCCCTTCCCTTCCCCATACTTGCCCCCTTCCCCAGACTCGCCCCCTTCACTCATGGTCCCTGTTCTTCCCAGACGGTCACCATGCATGTGATATAGCTCGTCTTTCCTTACAGTATCCAGGGATTGCTCAGAGTATAAACAGTGACGTGGAGAATCTGCTGTCTCTCCTGAAGATGAGTGTGGTGATCCCAGAAGGTAAGTGCTGGCTGATGCTCTGCTGTATGCTTTCGGGATAGTCCGGGCTTTATTCCTGAATGAAAGAATAGCAGGGAATTGGTAAGGGAATTTCAAACTTAAGGCCAAAGTATCCGAACTGAAGTATAGCTCCATCTCGGCCATTGTGGCCTTAAGGTTTGAACTTCCCTTCTCAATTCCCCACCGTTGTCTCTTTTCATGAGTAAAGCCCTGTGTGTTTCCTCTCTGTCCTACAGGTTTGTTTCCAGACAGCAGCGTACAGGTGCTGCAGAAAGAGCTGGCGTGGGAGTGCGATTACAAACGGGAGGCCAAGTGCGCAAAGAAATTCCGGTAAACGGCGAATCTTTATTACGATCCAGCCGGTGTAACGTGCACAGCGAATAGAAACACTATATATATATATATAGTGAGTTCTAAAAAAAAGAATGTGTACAGATAGAAGGCTCGGTGCTCCCGTTGCAGCCTTTCATTCTCCTGAGGTTAATAAAGTGACTGCCATTAAGTTGGGCGTTGGTAACACCCCCTGGTGCTGGCACTGCTGGACCTCTCATGGGTCAGTGCTGTACATTAGATTGGGAAATAAATGTCATTTGCAAAAACTAACTTAATACCAAAAAAAAGACATGAAACAAAGAGAGCGGGTGAGATCAGTGGAATAAAGAGTAACATGAAACCAAAGGGTTAAATCACTTCATAGAAATCATGGAATTAGTCATACGCTTTTTTCCCCATGTTTTACTCACTTTATTCCCAGAAACTTATTTTCCAGAATTCTTACCACATTCTCCATGTAGAGATACAAATATAGTTATCATTCACCTGGTATTATTATATGTCAGCTCTGTACAGGCTCCTGTGTAATATATGTATGCACACATTGCAAGTATAGTTATCATTCACCTGGTATTATTATATGTCTGCTCTGTATAGGCTCCTGTGTAATATATGTATGCACACACTGCAAGTATAGTTATCATTCACCTGGTATTATTATATGTCAGCTCTGTACAGGCTCCTGTGTAATATATGTATGCACACATTGCAAGTATAGTTATCATTCACCTGGTATTATTATATGTCTGCTCTGTACAGACTCCTGTGTAATATATGTATGCACACACTGCAAGTATAGTTATCATTCACCTGGTATTATTATATGTCTGCTCTGTACAGGTTCCTGTGTAATATATGTATGCACACACGGCAAGTATAGTTATCATTCACCTGGTATTATTATATGTCTGCTCTGTATAGGCTCCTGTGTAATATATGTATGCACACACTGCAAGTATAGTTATCATTCACCTGGTATTATTATATGTCAGCTCTGTACAGGCTCCTGTGTAATATATGTATGCACACATTGCAAGTATAGTTATCATTCACCTGGTATTATTATATGTCTGCTCTGTACAGACTCCTGTGTAATATATGTATGCACACACTGCAAGTATAGTTATCATTCACCTGGTATTATTATATGTCTGCTCTGTACAGGTTCCTGTGTAATATATGTATGCACACACGGCAAGTATAGTTATCATTCACCTGGTATTATTATATGTCTGCTCTGTACAGACTCCTGTGTAATATATGTATGCACACACTGCAAGTATAGTTATCATTCACCTGGTATTATTATATGTCTGCTCTGTACAGACTGCTGTGTAATATATGTATGCACACATTGCAAGTATAGTTATCATTCACCTGGTATTATTATATGTCTGCTCTGTACAGACTCCTGTGTAATATATGTATGCACACATTGCATGTATAGTTATCATTCACCTGGTATTATTATATGTCTGCTCTGTACAGACTCCTGTGTAATATATGTATGCATACATTGCAAGTATAGTTATCATTCACCTGGTATTATTATATGTCTGCTCTGTACAGACTCCTGTGTAATATATGTATGCACACATTGCATGTATAGTTATCATTCACCTGGTATTATTATATGTCTGCTCTGTACAGACTCCTGTGTAATATATGTATGCACAAATTACAAGTATAGTTATCATTCACCTGGTATTATTATATGTCTGCTCTGTACACGCTCCTGTGTAATATATGTATGCACACACTGCAAGTATAGTTATCATTCACCTGGTATTATTATATGTCTGCTCTGTACAGGCTCCTGTGTAATATATGTATGCACACACTGCAAGTATAGTTATCATTCACCTGGTATTATTATATGTCTGCTCTGTACAGGCTCCTGTGTAATATATGTATGCACACATTGCAAGTATAGTTATCATTCACCTAGTATTATTATATGTCTGCTCTGTACAGACTCCTGTGTAATATAGGTATGCACACACTGCAAGTATAGTTATTATTCACCTGGTATTATTATATGTCTGCTCTGTACAGCCTCCTGTGTAATATATGTATGCACACACTGCAAGTATAGTTATCATTCACCTGGTATTATTATATGTCTGCTCTGTACAGGCTCCTGTGTAATATATGTATGCACACACTGCAAGTATAGTTATCATTCACCTAGTATTATTATATGTCTGCTCTGTACAGCCTCCTGTGTAATATAGGTATGCACACACTGTAAGTATAGTTATCATTCAGCTGGTATTATTATATGTGTGCTCTGTACAGACTCCTGTGTAATATATGTATGCACACACTGCAAGTATAGTTATCATTCACCTGGTATTATTATATGTCTGCTCTGTACAGACTCCTGTGTAATATAGGTATGCACACACTGCAAGTGTCCCCCCCCCCCCCCTCCAGAGAGCTGAGTGGGAGGACAGTAGAAGCTGCAGACCTGATATTTGTGCAATGAATGAAACCTATATGGACACTGCATTGTCTCTTCGTTCCGAGGCTGGATTGTGATCAGCAGTAATAATAAGCCTCCTTCCCACTAACAGGCAGCTGGTGAGCGGTGATGCTTTCTTCAGCGTGCCCCGGGTCATAGAGGAGCTCACCACAGAGAGGGTGCTGACCCTGGAGCTGGTGTCTGGGATCCCCCTGGATCAGTGCGCTGCCATGGACCAAGATACAAGGAACCAGGTGAGATGAGGCCTCTGGGATTAAATCAGAACCTATTGTGGTAACGGAGTAGAGTATATTTAAAATAAGAGAAACTACCGCAATAAGAGGACATTTATAAACAACATGTCCGCCCCCTGATAGAGCTATACAGAGCAAAGATTCTAATCAACATGTCCGCCCCTGATAGAGCTATACAGAGCAAAGATTCTAATCAACATGTCCGCCCCCTGATAGAGCTATACAGAGCAAAGATTCTATACAACATGTCCACCCCCTGATAGAGCTATACAGAGCAAAGATTCTAAACAACATGTCCTCCCCCTGATAGAGCTATACAGAGCAAAGATTCTAAACAACATGTCCGTCCCCTGATAGAGCTATACAGAGCAAAGATTCTAAACAACATGTCCCCCCCTGATAGAGCTATACAGAGCAAAGATTCTAAACAACATGTCCGTCCCCTGATAGAGCTATACAGAGCAAAGATTCTAAACAACATGACTGCCCCCTGATAGAGCTATACAGAGCAAAGATACTAAACAACATGTCCACCCCCTGATAGAGCTATACAGAGCAAAGATACTAAACAACATGTCCTCCCCCTGATAGAGCTATACAGAGCAAAGATACTAAACAACATGTCCACCCCCTGATAGAGCTATACAGAGCAAAGATTCTAAACATGTCCTCCCCCTGATAGAGCTATACAGAGCAAAGATTCTAAACACCATGTCCTCCCCCTGATAGAGCTATACAGAGCAAAGATTCTAAACAACATGTCTGCCCCCTGATAGAGCTATACAGAGCAAAGATTCTAAACAGCATGTCCGTCCCTGATAGAGCTATACAGAGCAAAGATTCTAAACAACATGTCCGCCCCCTGATAGAGCTATACAGAGCAAAGATTCTAAACAACATGTCCGCCCCCTAACAGTGCTATACAGAGCAAAGATTCTAAACAACATGTCCGCCCTCTGATAGAGCTATACAGAGCAAAGATTCTAAACAATATGTCCGCCCCCTGAGCTATACAGAGGAAAGATTCTAAACAATATGTCCGCCCCCTGATAGAGCTATACAGAGCAAAGATTCTAAACAACATGTCCGCCCCTGATAGAGCTATACAGAGCAAAGATTCTAAACAACATGTCTGCCCCCTGATAGAGCTATACATAGCAAAGATTCTAAATAACATGTCCTCCCCTGATAGAGCTATACAGAGCAAAGATTCTAAACAACATGTCCTCCCCTGATAGAGCTATACAGAGGTTATATTACAAGCGAAAAAGGAAGAGACCTCCCCCCCCAAAAAAGGGAAAAGTCTCAAGTTGAGAGTGAAAATTAGATCTTAAGTGGGCAGGAGTGTGTATAGGTATACTACACAATACCTAATTAGCGAACAAAATAGTGAACAACTAGGATAAACCTGGTATACACAAAAACACACTCCCAAGCTAACACACAAAGAAAGAGCAAAGCAAAATATAGCAAAAAATATAAGCAATAGTAGATAAAAATTTCAGCACATGCAAAAACAATATTGTAAATGAAACCAATTTAGATATCAAATTAATACAGTTGAGCAATGGATTAAATGTAACCATAAAATATATGAAATGAAATGCACACAAAGAGCAAGTATATATATAAAAATTAGAAAAAATTAAATATGTAAAAAAAAAAAAAAAAAAAGGTATATATATATATATATATATATATATATATATATATATATATATATATATATATATATATATAAAAATAAATATAAAATGATGAAAATGTACCCAAAGCAGGATGATCAAGCCGATAAAGCACAGAAATCTTCTTGCAATCTGTAAGAGAAATATAAAACCAAATAGTGTAGATTGTAAAAAATATAGATTTATTTGCGCTTTAAAATCTACTTACAAGATTTAAAAACAGAACTGGCAAAGATCAAAGGTATCAGATCTTGAAACAAACTTCAAACACGCGACTCAGTCCATGATACGGAGAATCCTATGATGGTATAGCCGGCAAGATAGTCTCCATACCCGGAAGTAGGTGAAAAAGTAAGTCGGGAGTTGTAGTTACACTTTGAATAAAAAACTCTACGCGTTTCGTGACCGACAACGTCACTTCCTCAGGAGCAATGAGGATGTGCAACAGGAGCATGTTTAAATAGAACTTCACGCAGCTGTCACCAATGATTGTTGTAATTGGAAAAAAAACCTCGTTAAGAATTTATCCAAAAGCGATTCAATTTAACATTATTTCACTGAAACATGGTAACAAGATCATATTGCAAATACATAATAAAATATACATTGAATGTGGCAAAGATGATGATAAGTGCACAATTGTAAACACCCAGCTCATGTCCGCCCCCTGATAGAGCTATACAGAGGTTATATTACACCCAGCTCATGATCTCTTTATCTGGACCGGACCCTCTCCCCCTCCAGACATTCTCCTCTCACAGCCAGTGTGTGTGTTTCAGATCTCGTACAACATCCTGCGTCTGTGTCTGCAGGAAGTCTTCCAATTCCGCTTCATGCAGACCGATCCAAACTGGTCCAACTTCTTCTATGATGAGGAGCAAAACAAGGTATGGCGCAGCCTCACAGTGCCCAGCCTCGCAGTGCCCAGCCAGAGTATAGCGCAGCCTCACAGTGCCCAGCCAGGGTATGGCGCAGCCTCGCAGTGCCCAGCCTCACAGTGCCCAGCCAGAGTATGGTGCAGCCTCACAGTGCCCAGCCAGAGTATAGCGCAGCCTCACAGTGCCCAGCCCGAGTATGGCGCAGCCTCGCAGTGCCCAGCCAGAGTATGGCGCAGCCTCGCAGTGCCTGGCCTCACAGTGCCCAGCCAGGGTATGGCGCAGCCTCGCAGTGCCCAGCCTCACAGTGCCCAGCCAGAGTATGGTGCAGCCTCACAGTGCCCAGCCAGAGTATAGCGCAGCCTCACAGTGCCCAGCCAGAGTATGGCGCAGCCTCACAGTGCCCAGCCTCACAGTGCCCAGCCAGGGTATGGCGCAGCCTCGCAGTGCCCAGCCTCACAGTGCCCAGCCAGAGTATAGCGCAGCCTCACAGTGCCCAGCCAGAGTATGGCGCAGCCTCACAGTGCCCAGCCAGAGTATGGCGCAGCCTCGCAGTGCCCAGCCAGAGTATGGCGCAGCCTCGCAGTGCCCAGCCAGAGTATGGCGCAGCCTCGCAGTGCCCAGCCAGAGTATGGCGCAGCCTCGCAGTGCCCAGCCAGAGTATGGCGCAGCCTCGCAGTGCCCAGCCAGGGTATGGCGCAGCCTCGCAGTGCCCAGCCATAGTATGGCGCAGCCTCGCAGTGCCCAGCCAGAGTATGGCGCAGCCTCGCAGTGCCCAGCCAGGGTATGGCGCAGCCTCGCAGTGCCCAGCCAGGGTATGGCGCAGCCTCGCAGTGCCCAGCCAGAGTATGGCGCAGCCTCGCAGTGCCCAGCCAGAGTATGGCGCAGCCTCGCAGTGCCCAGCCAGAGTATGGCGCAGCCTCGCAGTGCCCAGCCAGGGTATGGCGCAGCCTCGCAGTGCCCAGCCAGGGTATGGCGCAGCCTCGCAGTGCCCAGCCAGGGTATGGCACAGCCTCGCAGTGCCCAGCCAGGGTATGGCGCAGCCTCGCAGTGCCCAGCCAGAGTATGGCGCAGCCTCGCAGTGCCGAGGCAGAGTATGAACCACATTTCCCTGGATGTGTGAACCAATTCCCCAATTCCTCTTTCCAGGTAATCCTTCTTGATTTTGGTGCCAGTCGAGACTTTGGAGAAAAGTTTA
The DNA here is from genome assembly GCA_036172795.1 of Pelodytes ibericus. Taxonomy (NCBI): domain Eukaryota; kingdom Metazoa; phylum Chordata; class Amphibia; order Anura; family Pelodytidae; genus Pelodytes; species Pelodytes ibericus. Next base: position 6,842,405 of record CM069861.1, on the reverse strand, counting down.
CTGATGATTATATTGAGGTAACGATACTCTCCTAATACACAGACACCTCCTCCTAATACACAGACACCGGGACTCTCACCTCCTCCTAATACACAGACACACACCTCTCACCCCCTCCTAATACACAGACACCCGGACACACACACCTCTCACCCCCTCCTAATACACAGACACCAGGACACACACACCTCTCACCCCCTCCTAATACACAGACACTGGGACACACACCTCTCACCTCCTCCTAATACACAGACACCGGGACACACACCTCTCACCTCCTCCTAATACACAGACACCGGGACTCTCACCTCCTCCTAATACACAGACACTGGGACACACACCTCTCACCCCCTCCTAATACACAGACATCAGGACACACCTCTCACCCCTCATAATACAAAGACACCGGGACACGCACCTCTCACCTCCTCCTAATACACAGACACTGGGGGACACACCTCTCACCCCCTCCTAATACACAGACACCTCTCACCTCCTCCTAATACACAGACACCTCCTCCTAATACACAGACACCGGGACTCTCACCTCCTCCTAATACACAGACACACACCTCTCACCCCCTCCTAATACACAGACATCAGGACACACCTCTCACCCCTCATAATACAAAGACACCGGGACACGCACCTCTCACCTCCTAATACACAGACACCTCTCACCTCCTCCTAATACACAGACACCTCTCACCTCCTCCTAATACACAGACACCGGGACACACACCTCTCACCTCCTCCTAATACACAGACACCAGGACACACACCTCTCACCTCCTCCTAATACACAGACACCAGGACACACACCTCTCACCTCCTCCTAATACACAGACACCAGGACACACACCTCTATATCCTCCTAATACACAGACACCAGGACACACACCTCTCACCTCCTCCTAATACACAGACACCAGGACACACACCTCTCACCTCCTCCTAATACACAGACACCTCTCACCCCCTCCTAATACACAGACACTGGGACACACACCTCTCACCTCCTCCTAATACACAGACACCTGGACACGCACCTCTCACCTCCTCCTAATACACAGACACTGGGACACACACCTCTCACCTCCTCCTAATACACAGACACCAGGACACACACCTCTCACCTCCTCCTAATACACAGACACCTCTCACCCCCTCCTAATACACAGACACTGGGACACACACCTCTCACCTCCTCCTAATACACAGACACCTGGACACGCACCTCTCACCTCCTCCTAATACACAGACACCAGGACACACACCTCTCACCTCCTCCTAATACACAGACACCAGGACACACACACCTCTCACCTCCTCCTAATACACAGACACAAGGACACACACACCTCTCACCTCCTCCTAATACACAGACACCTGGACACACCTCTCACCTCTCCTAATACACAGACACCTGGACACACACCTCTCACCTCCTCCTAATACACAGACACCAGGACACACACCTCTCACCTCCTCCTAATACACAGTCACCTCTCACCCCCTCCTAATACACAGACACTGGGACACACACCTCTCACCTCCTCCTAATACACAGACACCTGGACACGCACCTCTCACCTCCTCCTAATACACAGACACCAGGACACGCACCTCTCACCTCCTCCTAATACACAGACACCAGGACACACACCTCTCACCTCCTCCTAATACACAGACACCGGGACACACACCTCTCACCTCCTCCTAATACACAGACACCTCTCACCCCCTCCTAATACACAGACACTGGGACACACACCTCTCACCTCCTCCTAATACACAGACACCTGGACACGCACCTCTCACCTCCTCCTAATACACAGACACCAGGACATACACCTCTCACCTCCTCCTAATACACAGACACTGGGACACACACCTCTCACCTCCTCCTAATACACAGACACCAGGACATACACCTCTCACCTCCTCCTAATACACACACTGGGACACACACCTCTCACCTCCTCCTAATACACAGACACTGGGACACACACCTCTCACCCCCTCCTAATACACACACACTGGGACACACACCTCTCACCACCGCCTAATACACGGAATTATGTGTATTTTAACCTATCAATATAATCATTTCTGCCTTTTGCTCCCGTGCAGGTTGTCAAGGCCGCTACGGACGGCAATAGAGAGAAAGTTCTGCAAAAATCCCGTGACCTTAAATATCTAACCGGATTTGAAACTAAGGTGAGTGCAGCTTCCAAACCCCTCGCCTGTCAGTTCATCACATTTAGGGGGACTGCAGTTCAGGACAGAGTACACCAGTCGGTTGTGTTACCCTGTATAGATGTTACATTTGTCCGTAATCCCAGGTTTGACATCCTGTCTGTTAAGTAACGTTTACAAAACCTGTTGACAAGCAGGATTAAGTGTGCTGTAACCCTGCTTTGCCCGTGGTGACAGATTCCACTTTGGCAGAGGTTTTGTTTATACATTGTGTATACACTTCTCCCGGCAGAGATTATTTATCAGGAAGATACCGATTCTCTTCAGATTTGGATAAGGCGGGGGGGAGACGTCTATTTTTATTATTTTCCCCTCCGTCACGTTTTTTAGGAATGTATGGAGCCTATACAGCCATATCTCCCAGCAATCTGCAAATCCAAACGTTTCCTTCTCGTTGTGCATCCGGATTATTTGCCTGTCAAAAGCAAGATCTGTTAAGATGATGATCTTCCTGCTTTGCCAAAAATAATACTCATCCAACCAAATCTTTACTTGTGAGCACAGCGTCCCTGCCCCGCTGTGTAACGGAGCGGTACAATGTGTACACTATGCCAGAGGGGTTTACTGTTTAACATATCTGCGTTGGTCAAGGAATAAATAGTGATTTTCCTCACTGAGCACCCGCTCCATTTAATCCCTGTATAGTTTCACGGATGGCTTACCTCATACTCCGATACTCCAAAGGAATGCATCTATTGTTTTTTAATATAAAATAGCAGGCGCAAGCTGTCTGCTCCTTTTTAAAGAGGGATTAAAACCTAAAAATAACAATTTGCCATAGTAAAGACTTTTTTCCCCTTATCCTGGTCTAACGTGCTGGAATAAACCACTTAACTACACAATCTTCAGCATGTCCTCTTCTTTTCTACTACAGCTCTGACGCCTTGTGACTGTCTCACTGTCTGCCTGATCACCCCTACTGCAGTGTCACACTTCCCATGTGTTTACATAACATTCACATTCACTCCTCCCTCATTATCATCCTTCCTAACTGTTGGCATTCACATTCACGTGTCCATTCACATCTTCCCTCCCATTTTCAGGAGAGATCAGCCCTGTTCCAGGAGTACAAGCTGTGATAGTGCAGTCTTGTGTGATGTCCTTTGCAGGGTCGCACACGGGGCGAGGGAGTACTCTATTACTTTAAAGAAAACCCTAATTCATGAAAGAGGAATTTCAAACTTAATGCCAAAGTAGCCGATTTGCAAGAAAAAATAAAAATCCATTTCAGCTGTATGGGAAACTTTGGCCCTCCGTTTGAAATTCCCTACTATTCTCTTATATATATATATATTTATTTATTTATTTCCCGTATGTTTGTTGCACCGTTCCTGTAACCAGTACCGCTTGGTACCTTATATCTATACGCCGGTCCTGACCTTATATTAAGACGAGTCTGGTTATTGATTGCGGTTTTCTGTCATGCCTTTCCAATGCGTTTAACCTGTTCCCGTTCTCCGTGGCGCCCAGGTCTTCGAGGAAGCTCACATAGACGCGGTGATGATTCTCGGAGAGGCGTTCGCTTCCAAAGAGCCATTTAATTTTGGCACCCAGAACACCACCAGCCGGATCCACAACCTGATTCCCGTCATGCTCAAACACAGACTTACCCCACCACCCGAGGAGTCATATTCTCTCCACCGAAAAATGGCCGGGTCCTTCCTGATCTGCGCCAAGCTTAAAGCCATCATCCCGTGCAGGGAACTGTTTGATGGCATTTATCGCGAATACTGGGAGCGGCGTAATGGGGGAGAACAGAGAGGAATCGCAGAATGAACTTCACGTCTGGTCTCAGCCCAGAAATGCATCGATTACCCAACGCTGGCACCAAGAGCTGACACTCTGTATAAAATGAATTGAAATAACAAGTGAGAGGTTTTATCTGTAATTGCTCACACAGAGACCAGGGAGGAAAGGTTATATCTGGCGGGATTTAAACGGGCTCTGTCACCTAAACAGTGTTTTATACTGTGACGAGAGGATGCCCCATTAATTCTGCATTTGATCAAGAGGAAAATGTGTCTTAAATGCCGTCTCCTGTTGATGACATCATCTGCGGCTTGATTTGCACAGGACCATTTCAAACATGGTTTTCTCTTAATCTATGGGATTTATTCATGAAAGGGAATTGACTAGGGAATTTTTCATTTAAGGCCAAAGTAGCCGGGCTGGAAAAGTTCCCCGATTCAACTGACTTGGAGACTTTTTTTTCCACTTTTTTTTTTTTTTTTTTTTTACTTTCGACTTGAGTTTCAAACCTCCAAACCACAGTCTATATTATGTATTTTTTATCTTCTGCTTTCAGTATAAACAATGTTTCAGTGACAGAGTCTCTTGGAAAAAATAACAAATATCTGTTCCTCTGCAGCACACAGTCCATCAGGCTGTTATACACTGACCCTGTGTGTGAGTATTGAGTGGTTTGATATGTAACGCCAGATCTCACTGATACATATTTTATTTTCGGGGGGGGGGGGGCATTTAACAAAACTGTGTCAAAGAGAAAGAAAATAAGGAGTAATGTAATACTTGGTATTGGGTGGGGGGCTGCAGGGAGGTGATAGGAAGTAGCTTGTTATTGTCGGTTGGTTACTTTTTCTCTCTAATTTAAAATAGAGACATTTTAAAGAAAAGTCTATATATTAACCCATTAATTTTGACCGACATGTTCGCTCCCTGTACAGTGCAAAGAGGGTTCTTTTTCATTAAGACATTTCTTTTTAAAATACATACTCTTGATGCAATCTTTCAATTAAATGTAACTTCATTTTTTTGCTGACCAGTTGAGGATAGTTGCTGGCTTTCTGTTTGAGGCTTAGAGCAGTATGAGAAGCACATAATATAAGTTTATGGTGGAGTAAAGATGATGGGAAACTCCCTCCATTTAAACGCCAGGGGGCAGCAGAGAGCTGCTCACACAGCATCACAAAAATACACTAGAGGGGTCTGTGCTGTGGTGATACAGGTTAAACGCTCTGCCCCCCATCATGTCACTGCGGGGGGACCTTGCTCACAGGGCAGGTACAGGGGGTCTCTCCAATGGGCAGTAGCACTATTATCTGGGGTGCAGGGTTGGTTTTCATCTCATCTCTGGACTGACATAGAGATAACACAGGGATTTTAAACCCCTCTGGGGCTGTACAGACGTGTCACGCACTGATATGGTGATTAATAGTGTGTTTGAGAAAATGGATTTTAGATGTGCCAATATACGTGCTGTGCACAGAGTTTCCTTTTATTAAATCCTTTATACAGATTCGCTTGGCAGTGTGTATTTTGGTTATCTGAGAAGCAACCCTGGCAATAAATAACTACCCATAAGAATTTATTTACAGTATGTGTGCGGAGCTAAATTGAGTTCATATGGCATTAAATGTTAACTAACCTTTTTTTCACACTTGCTTCCTCTTCTCTTGGGGAACCTGACATTACATTACATTAACAGCGCTGGGTACAGAGCATAGAAGGGTACTACATACTAAGTTAGACAAACTAGAAACAGACTGATACATGAGTAGTCCTGCTCGCAAGCTTACAATCTAGAGGTACAGACTGGTACGTGAGGTAGAGAGCCTTGCTCGCAGAGCTTACAATCTAGAGGAACAGACTGGTACGTGAGGTAGAGAGCCTTGCTCGCAGAGCTTACAATCTAGAGGAACAGACTGGTACGTGAGGTAGAGAGCCTTGCTCGCAAGCTTACAATCTAGAGGTACAGACTGATACATGAGGTAGAGAATCCTGCTCGCAAGCTTACAATCTAGAGGTACAGACTGGTACATGAGATAGAGAGCCTTGCTCGCAAGCTTACAATCTATAGGAACAGACTGGTACGTGAGGTAGAGAGCCTTGCTCACAGAGCTTACAATCTAGAGGAACAGACTGGTATGTGAGGTAGAGAGCCTTGCGCTCAGAGCTTACATTCTAGAGGAACAGACTGGTACGTGAGGTAGAGAGCCTTGCTCGCAAGCTTACAATCTAGAGGTACAGACTGGTACGTGAGGTAGAGAGCCTTGCTCGCAGAGCTTACAATCTAGAGGAACAGACTGGTACGTGAGGTAGAGAGCCTTGCTCGCAGAGCTTTCAATCTAGAGGAACAGACTGGTACGTGAGGTAGAAAGCCTTGCTCGCAGAGCTTACAATCTAGAGGAACAGACTGGTACGTGAGGTAGAAAGCCTTGCTCGCAGAGCTTACAATTTAGAGGAACAGACTGGTACGTGAGGTAGAGAGCCTTGCTCTCAGAGCTTACATTCTAGAGGAACAGACTGGTACGTGAGGTAGAGAGCCTTGCTCGCAGAGCTTACAATCTAGAGGAACAGACTAGTACGTGAGGTAGAGAGCCTTGCTCGCAGAGCTTACAATCTAGAGGAACAGACTGATACGTGAGGTAGAGAGCCCTGCTCGCAGAGCTTACAATCTAGAGGGAATGGGGTACATGAGACACATAAGGGATTGAAGAGGTCAGAGGGATTGAAGTTGTAGTAACAGCAGTGTGGATGGGAGGCACTAGGTGGGATAGGCCAAAGATGAATTGTGTGTGTTCCAGACAGGTGGGATCAGCTAGAGGTAAAGTGACCGGTATGCTAGTTGGATGGGTAGTAAGCTTCATTAAAGAGATGAGTTTGGAGGGACTTTTTACAGTTTGAGAAGGATTGAGAGAGCTGGATGCTCCGGGGAAGGGAGTTCCAGAGAGAGGGGGGGGGGCAGCTAGGGCAAAGCTGATGTGTATTTGCAGGAAATTGACATGGGAATTTCAAACTTAAGGCCAAAGTAGCTGAGTTGGAAATAATCTCCATTCAGCTGCTGGAGAATACAGTGTCCTAAGGTGTGAGATTCCCATCTCAGTCCCCTGCAGTTCTCTCCTTATTGAGTAGACTCTATAGTGTCGGCAGAATTGCAGCCAAGGCATGAAATAAAAGAAAGGTTTGTGTCTTTGTCTCCTGCTTATGACATCACTCTTTGGCCTGATATGCAAATTACACCTTTCCCATTGCATGTTGTTCATTTGCATACCAAGCCACAGGTGATGTCATAACCGGGAGACGGCACAGACGCAGTGTGAACATGTTTTATTTAATACAAATCCACTAACACGATGTATGTAACATTTAGCCAGATTTAGGGGGTCCTTTATTTAGAGACACATTGATAAATGAACTGCTCAGTCCAGGGGTGGCACGTACCCTAAAAACTACCTACCCGTTTATTCTTATACTAGTACCGCTTCCATATTAGACACACAACTCGTAAATAAAAAGATTTAGGGTCTGTTTAAGGCCAAAGTAGCTGACTCGGAGAAATTCTCCCATTCAACTGAATGAGGAAAGTTTGAAATTGCCTTCTCAATTCCCTGCCAAATCCCTCTCTCGTGAATACAGCCCTCTATGTCCCTATGAAAAGGTTAAATAGGTGAGTTAAACCCTCTCTGGCGGCGATTCGGGAGAATCAGGGAATCCTGGCTCGGGATGGAAGCCCCCCGAGCCCCCGCCCCGCGGAGGAGTCAATGCCGCAGTTAGCTGCTCACACAAAGGGTGTCAGGGATGTTGGAGCTGATCTAGCCGGGGTCAGTGACGAGACACAAAGAATTTACTGTAACAAGATTCTCAGAAACTGCCATTATTTAAAAACCTCTGAAGCCCCATTTAACTATAAGAAAGGGAACTTGTGGTGCAGAGAGAGGTTTAGAGGGTCAGTGTGTCTGATTCATTGCCCCCGCTGTATCGTGTGCTGGGATTTGCACTTTATCCACATTGTGTTTATTCCCCCCTATTATGGGGACAGGGGAGCAATACAGTGCCTGCTGATTCATCACTATATTGTGTAATACATGCCAACTGTCCCCTCTGTGTGCAGAACAGTCACGATTGGGAGAGGCCATCCTGCTGAGCTTGGCAGAATTCAGGACCGCAATCCTGTCTGAGACACCGATTGCTAGTGTGCTGACACTCAACCTCCCAGGCTCTGCACTGGGGGCAGACATTTGGTGGTATGGTAATAAACTGTCTGCATTATATAGAAAGGTAAAGGTGAGATCTTACCAGTGATATAAGTGCTATCACTCCTTCTCTATGTCCTCTATGGGATCTGCTCTATAGAACTGATCACAATACTCTAGGTGAGATCTTACCAGTGATCTATAACATGCTATCACTCCCTCTCTATGTCCTCCTGGGGATCTGCTCTATAGAACTGATCACAATACTCTAGATGAGATCTTACCAGTGATCTATAAAGTGCTATCACTCCTTCTCTATGTCCTCCTGGGGATCTGCTCTATAGAACTGATCACAATACTCTAGGTGAGATCTTACCAGTGATATATAAAGTGCTATCACTCCCTCTCTATGTCCTCCTGGGGATCTGCTCTATAGAACAGATCACTATACTCTAGGTGAGATCTTACCAGTGATCTATAAAGTGCTATCACTCCTTCTCTATGTCCTCCTGGGGATCTGCTCTATAGAACAGATCACTATACTCTAGGTGAGATCTTACCAGTGATCTATAACGTGCTATCACTCCTTCTCTATGTCCTCTATGGGATCTGCTCTATAGAACTGATCACAATACTCTAGGTGAGATCTTACCAGTGATCTATAACGTGCAATCACTCCTTCTCTATGTCCTCTATGGGATCTGCTCTATAGAACTGATCACAATACTCTAGGTGAGATCTTACCAGTGATCTATAAGTGCTATCACTCCTTCTCTATGTCCTCTATGGGATCTGCTCTATAGAACTGATCACAATACTCTAGGTGAGATCTTACCAGTGATCTATAATGTGCTATCACTCCCTCTCTATGTCCTCCTGGGGATCTGCTCTATAGAACTGATCACAATACTCTAAGTGAGATCTTACCAGTGATCTATAAGGTGCTCTCACTCCCTCTCTATGTCCTCCTGGGGATCTGCTCTATAGAACTGATCACAATACTCTAGGTGAGATCTTACCAGTGATCTATAAAGTGCTATCACTCCTTCTCTATGTCCTCCTGGGGATCTGCTCTATAGAACTGATCACAATACTCTAGGTGAGATCTTACCAGTGATCTATAAAGTGCTATTACTCCCTCTCTATGTCCTCCTGGGGATCTGCTCTATAGAACTGATCACAATACTCTGGGTGAGATCTTACCAGTGGTCTATAAAGTGCTATCACTCCCTCTCTATGTCCTCCTGGGGATCTGCTCTATAGAACTGATCACAATACTCTAGGTGAGATCTTACCAGTGATCTATAAAGTGCTATCACCCCCTCTCTATGTCCTCCTGGGGATCTGCTCTATAGAACTGATCACAATACTCTAGGTGAGATCTTACCAGTGATCTATAAAGTGCTATCACTCCCTCTCTATGTCCTCCTGGGGATCTGCTCTATAAAACTGATCACAATACTCTAGGTGAGATCTTACCAGTGATCTATAAAGTGCTATCACTCCCTCTCCATGTCCTCCTGGGGATCTGCTCTATAGAACTGATCACAATACTCTAGGTGAGATCTAACCAGTGATCTATAAAGTGCTATCACTCCCTCTCTATGTCCTCCTGGGGATCTGCTCTATAGAACTGATCACAATACTCTAGGTGAGATCTTACCAGTGATCTATAAAGTGCTATCACTCCCTCTCTATGTCCTCCTGGGGATCTGCTCTATAGAACTGATCACAATACTCTAGGTGGGATCTTACCAGTGATCTATAAAGTGCTATCACTCCCTCTCTATGTCCTCCTGGGGATCTGCTCTATAGAACTGATCACAATACTCTAGGTGAGATCTTACCAGTGATCTATAAAGTGCTATCACTCCCTCTCTATGTCCTCCTGGGGATCTGCTCTATAGAATTGAACACAATGCTCTAGGTGAGATCTTACCAGTGATCTATAAAGTGCTATCACTGCCTCTCTATGTCCTCCTGGGGATCTGCTCTATAGAACTGATCACAATACTCTAGGTGAGATCTTACCAGTGATCTATAAAGCGCTATCACTCCCTCTCTATGTCCTCCTGGGGATCTGCTCTATAGAACTGATCACAATACTCTAGGTGAGATCTTACCAGTGATCTATAAAGTGCTATCACTCCCTCTCTATGTCCTCCTGGGGATCTGCTCTATAGAACTGAACACAATACTCTAGGTGAGAACGTACCAGTGATCTATAAAGTGCTATCACCCCCTCTCTATGTCCTCCTGGGGATCTGCTCTATAGAACTGATCACAATACTCTAGGTGAGATCTTACCAGTGATCTATAAAGTGCTATCACTCCCTCTCTATGTCCTCCTGGGGATCTGCTCAATAGAACTGATCACAATACTCTAGGTGAGATCTCACCAGTGATCTATAAAGTGCTATCAGTCCCTCTCTATGTCCTCCTGGGGATCTGCTCTATAGAACTGATCACAATACCCTTTAAGGTTGAGGCATTACCCCTAATTGGCACCCAGGTGCCCATCTCTCTATTCTATGGTGGTTTGGAGGGGAGGGGAGTGAGCAGTGCTGTGTCCGCAGCAGGAATGTGGCCATCCTCCCCTGCACCAGATGTGTAATGACCACAAACTCCACGGAGGCTGACTCACTGCAACACACCCAGACATGAGCCAGGCCTGTCCTTAGCATGCTCTCTGGCACTTCTCCCCTGCCTTGCCTGGAATATTACTTAACTGCTTCCTCACCACGGGGAAGGAGGCAGAGACCCTAGAGATGTGCCGTCCCTGCAATAACCTGGCGGGTTAAACATTATTTTCTCTTATTTTATGTTGCGTTAAAGATATGCTTTGGCTAAAGCATTACATTGAAATGTATTTATATAGGGCCAACAATTTACGTAGCACTAGATACAGAGCATAGAAGGAAACTACATACTAAGTTACACAAACTAGAACAGACTGGTACATGAGGTAGAGAGCCTTGCTCGCAGAGCTTACAATCTAGAGGATCAGACTGGTACGTGAGGTAGAGAGCCTTGCTCGCAGAGCTTACAATCTAGAGGATCAGACTGGTACGTGAGGTAGAGAGCCTTGCTCGCAGAGCTTACAATCTAGAGGAACAGACTGATACATGAGGTAGAGAGCCTTGCTCGCAGAGCTTACAATCTAGAGGAACAGACCGGTACATGAGGTAGAGAGCCTTGCTCGCAGAGCTTACAATCTAGAGGATCAGACTGGTACGTGAGGTAGAGAGCCTTGCTCGCAGAGCTTACAATCTAGAGGAACAGACTGATACATGAGGTAGAGAGCCTTGCTCGCAGAGCTTACAATCTAGAGGAACAGACTGATACATGAGGTAGAGAGCCTTGCTCGCAGAGCTTACAATCTAGAGGAACAGACTGGTACACGAGGTAGAGAGCTTTGCTCACAGAGCTTACAATCTAGAGGAACAGACTGGTACGTGAGGTAGAGAGCCCTGCTCGCAGAGCTTACAATCTAGAGGAACAGAATGGTACGTGAAGTAGAGAGCCCTGCCCACAGAGCTTACAATCTAGAGGAACAGACTGGTACGTGAGGTAGAGAGCCTTGCTTGCAGAGCTTACAATCTAGAGGAACAGACTGGTACGTGAGGTAGAGAGCCTTGCTCGCAGAGCTTACAATCTAGACGGAATGGGGTACATGAGACACATAACAGGTTGAAGAGGTCAGCGGGAAGGAAGTTGTAGTAACAGTAATGTGGAAGGTTGGCACTAGGTGGTTTTGGCCAAAGAGTATTTGTGTGCTTTCTAGCTGAATCAGTTGTGAGCTACTGATACTAACAGTGTTTGGGGACAGCGAGAGCTAGGTGGGATCAGCTAGAGGTAAAGTGACCGGTATGCTAGTTGGATGGGTAGTAAGCTTCATTAAAGAGATTACTTTTTACAGTTTGAAAAGGAGGGAGATAGCTGGATGCTCTGCGGAAGGGAGTTCCAGAGAGAGGGGGGGGCAACTCGGGCAAAATCTCAGAGTCGAGAGTGGGAAGGGGTGACGAGGTTGGAGGGGAGGTGTAGACCCATTGAGGAGCGCAGAGGTCGTGCAGGGAAGTATCAGTTCACGAGGGAGGCAATGTACGGAGGGAGCGAGTGGAGGGCATTGCAGAAAGGAGTCACCAACTCAGACCGAGCGAGAACGATGAGTCTGGCTTCTGTGTTTTGAATAAAGCACACGATGCTAGTCGTTGGTGCATCTTGGTTCTGTGCTGCCCTAGGCAGACAAAATTTGGGCACCCCCCACCCACGTTGCACACCTATGACATGCCCCATCACCCCATTACATGCCACCTTCACCCCATTACATGCCCCATCACCCACATTGCACACACATTAAATGTCCCATCACCCCCATTACATACCCCCACCACGTCTATTACATGCCCCCATCACAATTAACTCGAAGTAGCTAAAGCTTGCTGAACTGTGGGAGAGGGAGCAAAAATATTTTGAAGCACCAGAAGTGTGCTTTAACACCCTCTGGCAAAGTGCCGCCCTCTGGCAAAGTGCCGCCCTCTGGCAAAGTGCCGCCCTAGGCGAGTGCCTTGTTTGCCTTGTGGAAGATACTCTACTGATGCTGGTAGATATTATTACACAGGTCTGCGAGCAGGATGGTTTCTCACTACTACTGTGTATTCACGTATGTGACGTCGGCTTCCCTGGAAAACAACCAATTTATTGGGCACAGTGTGCGGGTTGGTGGGAAGCACTGAAAATCACCCATTTAAGGGGCAAATTGCTCTTACAGTGAATGTAAAGAATGAAAAATCATTTGCAGCAAATGCCTGAAACAAACAATGTGTTAAACGTGTCTGTGGAGTCTCATGCTTATGACATCACCTGTGGCACGGTATGTGTAATTTGCCACAGGCGATGTCATAAACTGGAGACCGCACTGACGGATTAAAAACATATATTTATCTTATTCATTTGTTGCAATTCCTCTAACGCCATGTACATATGATATATACTTGTCATTCTGTACATTCAGTCACAGTTTGGGTTACCACCCAGCTGGTATTTTACCGGCAGGCTGGTAAAAAAAATTGGCTTGATGCCAATGGTAAGTCTATGGAGGCCCCAGCAAGGCCGGTATTTTTTTGTAGAAAAGGTGGCAACCCTAGTCACAGTGTAAGCAGTGTTTAGGTGACATGGTCCCTTTAATACAATGTATAGATCATTTCCATTCTATAGTCACAGTGTAAGCAGTGTTTAGGTTACAGGGCCCCTTTAATACAATGTATAGATCATTTCCATTCTATAGTCACAGTGTAAGCAGTATTTAGGTTACAGGGCCCCTTTAATACAATGTATAGATCATTTCCATTCTATAGTCACAGTGTAAGCAGTGTTTAGGTAACAGGGCCCCTTTAGTACAATGTATAGATCCTTTTCATTCTATAGTCACAGTGTAAGCAGTGTTTAGGTTACAGGGCCCCTTTAGTACAATGTATAGATCATTTCCATTCTATAGTCACAGTGTAAGCAGTGTTTAGGTTACAGGGCCCCTTTAGTACAATTTATAGATCCTTTTCATTCTATAGTCACAGTGTAAGCAGTGTTTAGGTGACAGGGCCCCTTTAATACTATGTATAGATCATTTCCATTCTATAGTCACAGTGTAAACCGTGTTTAGGTGACAGGGCCCCTTTAATACAATGTATAAATCCTTTTTATTCTGTACAGTCACAGAGTAAGAAATGTGTAGGTGACAGGGTCCCTTTAATACAATGTATAGATCCTTTTTATTCTGTACAGTCACAGTGTAAGCAGTGTGTAGGTGACAGGGTCCTTTAATACAATTTATAGATCATTTCATTCTATAGTCACAGTGTAAGCAGTGTTTAGGTGACAGGACCCCTTTAATACAATGTATAGATCGTTTTCATTCTATAGTCACAGTGTAAGCAGTGTTTAGGTGACATGGTCCCTTTAATACAATGTATAGATTGTTTGCATTCTATAGTCACAGTGTAAGCAGTGTTTAGGTGACATGGTCCCTTTAATACAATATATAGATCCTTTTCATTTTATAGTCACAGTGTAAGCAGTGTTTAGGTGACAGGGTCCCTTTAATACAATGTATAGATCCTTTTCATTCTATACAGTCAGTGTTTAGGTGACAGGGCCCCTTTAATACAATGTATAGATCCTTTTCATTCTATACAGTCACAGTGTTTAGGTGACAGGGCCCCTTTAATACAATGCATAGATCCTTTTCATTCTATACAGTCACAGTGTTTAGGTGACAGCTCCCCTTTAATACAATGTATAGATCCTTTTCATTCTATAGTCACAGTGTAAGCAGTGTTTAGGTGACAGGGTCCCTTTAATACAATGTATAGATCCTTTTCATTCTATACAGTCAGTGTTTAGGTGACAGGGCCCCTTTAATACAATGTATAGATCCTTTTCATTCTATACAGTCAGTGTTTAGGTGACAGGGCCCCTTTAATACAATGTATAGATCCTTTTCATTCTATACAGTCAGTGTTTAGGTGACAGGGCCCCTTTAATACTATGCATAGATCCTTTTCATTCTATCCAGTCACAGTGTTTAGGTGACAGGGCCCCTTTAATACAATGCATAGATCCTTTTCATTCTATACAGTCAGTGTTTAGGTGACAGGGCCCCTTTAATACTATGCATAGATCCTTTTCATTCTATCCAGTCACAGTGTTTAGGTGACAGGGTCCCTTTAATACAATGCATAGATCCTTTTCATTCTATACAGTCAGTGTTTAGGTGACAGGGCCCCTTTAATACAATGCATAGATCCTTTTCATTCTATACAGTGTTTAGGTGACAAGGCCCCTTTAATACAATGTATAGATCCTTTTTATTCTATACAGTCAGTGTTTAGGTGACAAGGCCCCTTTAATACAATGTATAGATCCTTTTCATTCTATACAGTCACAGTGTTTAGGTGACTGGGCCCCTTTAATACAATGTATAGATCCTTTTAATTCTATACAGTCACAGTGTTTAGGTAACAGGGCCCCTTTAATACAATGTATAGATCCTTTTCATTCTATACAGTCACAGTGTTTAGGTGACAGGGCCCCTTTAATACAATGTATAGATCCTTTTCATTCTATACAGTCACAGTGTTTAGGTGACAGTGCCCCTTTAATACAATGTATAGATCCTTTTCATTCTTTACAGTCACAGTGTTTAGGTGACAGGGCCCCTTTAATACAATGTATAGATCCTTTTCATTCTTTACAGTCACAGTGTTTAGGTGACAGGGCCCCTTTAATACAATGTATAGATCCTTTTCATTCTTTACAGTCACAGTGTTTAGGTGACAGGGCCCCTTTAATACAATGTATAGATCCTTTTCATTCTATACAGTCACAGTGTTTAGGTGACAGGGCCCCTTTAATACAATGTATAGATCCTTTTCATTCTATACAGTCACAGTGTTTAGGTGACAGCTCCCCTTTAATACAATGTATAGATCCTTTTCATTCTTTACAGTCACAGTGTTTAGGTGACAGGGCCCCTTTAATACAATGTATAGATCCTTTTCATTCTTTACAGTCACAGTGTTTAGGTGACAGGGCCCCTTTAATACAATGTATAGATCCTTTTCATTCTATACAGTCACAGTGTTTAGGTGACAGGGCCCCTTTAATACAATGTATAGATCCTTTTCATTCTATACAGTCACAGTGTTTAGGTGACAGGGCCCCTTTAATACAATGTATAGATCCTTTTCATTCTATACAGACACAGTGTTTAGGTGACAGGGCCCCTTTAATACAATGTATAGATCCTTTTCATTCTATACAGTCACAGTGTTTAGGTGACAGGGCCCCTTTAATACAATGTATAGATCCTTTTCATTCTATAGTCATAGTGTTTAGGTGACAGGGCCCCTTTAATACAATGTATAGATCCTTTTCATTCTATACAGACACAGTGTTTAGGTGACAGGGCCCCTTTAATAGCCCCTCCCTTCTGGTCACTCTGGTTACTATGAAGCGACAAACACAAAGTGGGCGGAGACTGAGGGCATTGCTTTCCTTGGCTCCTTCCTGCTCCTCTCTCCTTCCTCTTCCGGTGACGTCAGCACCAGGTATGGCGGCTCCGCTGTGTATGGCTTTTGAGCCCGGTTTGAATCCGTTTCCATCTGTTGCCGGGACCGGGCGGCGGGGCTGGGGAAAGCGACAGGCGGCTGGCGGGGGTCGCGCTCCGTGTTCTGATAGCTATATTGGTGGGAGGCGGCCGGGAGACGGGACTCCAAGCTGCGGGGAAGCCGGCTCGCAAGGCCTCGCTCCCGGTGACAGTGTGAGCGGGTCACTGGAGGCCTCCCACCCGGTCACTGTGTGCGGGTCACTGGAGGCCTCCCACCCGGTCACTGTGTGCGGGTCACTGGAGGCCTCCCACCCGGTCACTGTGTGCGGGTCACTGGAGGCCTCCCACCCGGTCACTGTGTGCGGGTCACTGGAGGCCTCCCACCCGGTCACTGTGTGCGGGTCACTGGAGGCCTCCCACCCGGTCACTGTGTGCGGGTCACTGGGCCCCTATATTATATGTCCTTATGGCTATGCTCCCCATTGTGCTAACACAATGTATAGATCTGCTTGTGTGTGTGTGTATGTATGTTTTGTGTGTGTGTATGTATGTTTTGTGTGTGTGTGTGTATATATATCTATCTATATCGAATTATTTTTGGCATTCTGGTATATATCATTTTGTGTTGTTGGAGGATGTTATGGAAAATGAATTCTAGCTGTACAAATGTAAATAAAAATCCAGTATAGTATGGAATTACATGTGTAAGATGTAATGTGCTTGGTATGTTAGTATTGGGCTAGATATTTGTTTGGGTTTGTACTGCTACATATTAAACATGGGAAGATCTGTGCTGAGTGCAACTTCCTGTCCTGTTATTAAATTCATCTGCAACACACATATATGTATAAAGTGTGTCATGAGTAGTTGTATATGGTAATTACTTTGCATACTAATCGCAGCTGTCTATATATTTAAGGTTTCTATTTGTAATTATAATATACACACTTTAGAATGGCTGCCGTCTTGTTTGTTCCATGCGGGGAGCACTGTCTTGTCAGTTTGGGGTATTTGTCTTACACGTGTTTTGTCCTGAGTGTTTTTTAGAACAGGTTTGGTGTAATATCTTGTGGGTGAGAGGTTTATACAGTGTTTACCCGGGACACATTCATTGAGAGGGTCTCTCCTGGGGATCCAGGGGATGTTATCAGTTTGCAGCCTGAGGTTTGATGTATTTCTCCTTTTCCCACAGATCTAAGAAATGGTTCAACGCCTGACATACCGCCGTAGGTTGTCCTACAACACAACCTCCAACAAGACCAGACTGTGAGTGTATTTTTGGAGTATTTAATTTTTAGCACCGTGCAGACCACCCTTACATCATGCTGATTCTTATATATTTTTTTTTTCTCTGCAGGTCACGAACACCAGGTAACAGAATTGTCTACCTGTACACCAAGAAAGTGGGCAAGGCCCCTAAATCCGCATGCGGTATCTGCCCTGGGAGACTGCGCGGTGTAAGTATCCTGCGGGTTTTATACAACGTCACTAGATGTCTTAATGTCTAAATTGTTTAAGACATAAAGTTTGTAGGAGTTGCAGCATCCTGATTCTCAGCAAGCGGACTTTATTATACAGCATATGTTTACATACAGTGAATTATTTATCGCTCTGGATCCAGTCTGTGTGTGTAAAAAATCTTTATATAAAAAGAGCTTTTCAACATCTGATAAGGGAGAACCTGCACCAAACGGTGCTTGGCGTGTAGTTTACTCCCACCCTCTAAAGTGTCGGCATTTATATAAGAGGCTCTGTCCGCGTTCTGTATTGCAAACATCCGTGGCTCCTTTCAAAAAAATTTGGTGATACTTTAGATCCACGATGGTGAACCGGTTGCACTTGGCATCTGAGACCATGAAATGGGATGCTGGTCATAATATAAGGAGAAAAGGCATTTTGCGATCATTCATTTGGTCTATTGCGTAAAAGGGGGCACTTTGGCTTATAGACATCTGCCATCACTTTAAAGTATAACATGCCCCTAACTCTAAATTGAGTAACTGTTTTTGCAAACAATGTTGTTTTTTGGTGTAGTGATACATTTAATCATGTCTTGCTTTTTTTCTATGTACAGATAAAGTAAGTTTGTAAGCAGGCCATATATACGTTTAGGAGAATTTACAATTACGCTGTGTATCCTGTATAGTGCTCGGAGTCTTCCTTCATCAGAGATAAGTCTTCTCTAAAGATCTACTCAATAACCAGAGAATTGACATGAGAATTTTAAGCTTAATGCCAAAGTAGCAGAGTTGGAAACATGTTCCCATTCAGGTTATTCTTTTGGAAACTTTTCCAACTCTGCTACTCCTGACTGTAAGGTTAAAATTCCCGTCACATTTTACTCTTTATTGAGTAGACCCTTAAGCTTCTCTAGGTGTTTCACCTCTAACGCCATATACTAGTGCAGCTGGTGAATTGACCATATTGATTACTGTACTTTTTACTTTGGTTATTTTGCCAAGGTATTAGAAGTTCAGCAAAGACATCACTGCGTGTAATTCTCCCAATGTCTAACTACGCAAAGGGAAGCTAAGCATCGTGACATGTTGATGAGGCGGTTGGTCTCTGGAGCCTGTTCATTACATCCCTCTTTCTCATTAGTGGATTTACATCTTGTACAAATCAGCTCTGATTTTTGATCCATTTCTCTTTCTCTCAGATCCGAGCAGCTCGACCCAAAGTGCTGATGAGACTTTCCAAGACAAAAAAGCACGTGAGCCGAGCATACGGTGGATCCATGTGCGCAAAATGTGTTCGCGACAGGTACGTTTTATTCTCTGGAGGGAATTTTAATGGCGTCTGGAAAATGGCGCCATATTCGCTAGACCTACGAGCCCTAACCATTCTACACATATGAATTCATTCCGCACATTTGTCATACTGTGAGTTTGAAAACATGTAGGTTATAATATTTGTAACACACATGTTGCCTAAATATTTCCATCGAAGCCCAATCAACTGACGATCGTGGGGGACATACCTTCCTAATAGACTGCTGCTATTTATAAAGTGCAATAAAAATTGGTTTAAGATATTTTAAGTGGGTTTTGCTGTTGTAAATGCTTGAAATGTAAGATGTATTTACTGATAAATGTACTGCTTGTTTAGAAACACCTCCGGTTTTATTTTTCCTTCAATGCATGGCCATATTTCCCTTGTAAAGGGATATCTTATCCGTGTTCTGCAGAGCTTATTCTTTTGGGTATATGGAGTGCATCGGCCTCTGTCTTTAAAATTCAATGTTAACCCCTGGGTGACGCATCGGTGCTTGCGTCCTAGAAGACGCAAGCGCCCAAGCTCCACTTTTTGTCCCTGGCCCTGATTGCAAGATGATCGGTAGGGAGGGACGCTAATCCAGTGATCCGATCTTAATCTTGACCCTGTGGGCCCCTGGGAAACGATTGCAAGAAGTGTCTGAACCCAGAAGTTCGGCCATGGCCTGATTCAGTAAAATGTAGCCGGTGCTCGCTTTGAGCGTCAGGTGGGATCCGGGTGCAAGTCCCCTTCAGCAGGATCAGAGCTCTGCTCATCGCGGGGACTTATGATGAGCTGTTAAAAGCAGGCCGTTCTATGCTGTACTAGCGTCGTGAAGGGGTTAATGATCTCATAATGTGTTGTAACTTCATATGACGGTCTGCGGTGGGTTAAATAACAATACATTTTTATTTTCCAGAATCAAGAGGGCATTCCTTATTGAGGAGCAGAAAATAGTGGTGAAAGTGCTGAAGGCCCAGGCACAGAGCCAGAAGACAAAGTAAAACCTTGTTTGCATTGCCCACATCCCAATAAATGTTCCACTTGTAGATTCTCTTGCCTGTCTCGTCTTTACTATAAAAACACAACTGTAAATACCGCCGAGACCTCTATATCCGAAGGCACAGACTGGTGTGCATGCCCAGTCTTCTAACGGTGTCCTCTAAATGTAATGCTGAAAGGTATATAATGTTTACTCACGTCTTGGAGAGGGGCCGGCCTGGATGGGGATGGAAATGAACACACTGGGTAATGCCAACAATACAACAAAGAGAATTGTGGAGTGTTTTAAATGTCTGTGGGGTCTCCTGGCTACCACCTAACCTGTGACTTAATATGCAAATTACAGATCAACTATTGGAAAGCAGTTCATTAGCATACCATGCCACATGTGAGGTCATAATCGGGAGACTCCACAGATGCATTTAAAACACACTTTTCCCCTAATTTAGGCATCTGCTTCCAATGTTGCTGTATTTACTGGAGTCTGATGCTCCTTTTCCACGGGTGTATATTACAATATAGAAAATAAAAAAAACAGTTAATACTTACAACTTCGGAAGCAGACCGTCCTGTGCAACACGGTGCACATCATCCAGCGCCGGTCCTCCCTCCTGACATCGGCCGAGATGAGAATCTGCTTCAGAGACTAAAATGACATCTTACATTCATGGAAGACTCCATGAATAATCTAAGACATCATCTCAATCGCAGCTACTCCACTGTGCATGAAGACCATAATATTCAGTGTCTGACTACCTCACTTCAGGGCTTCATTTAAATTCTATAGGCTTAATCCTATACATTCACCGTGAAAAATTAGAATTTGTAGAATGAAAAATAGTCCCATGTGTTTTTCATCCCAAGTTTCTAATCTCCGTAATGGCAAATCCAGCCTGACTCGGGTTTAATACTGAAGGGTTTTGTTTGTTAATAAATGAAAGTTATAAACCTGTTTCCTCCTGTATGCGGTAAACGTGAGATGTGTCTCTGCTGATAGAGGCGGATTCACTGCGAGCTCCGCTCCCCTGGTTGCTGGTGCGCTGATCAGACCAGATGGTGCTCACTACTCTCGTCTGACAGAGGTCTGTCGCTTCTGCACTTACTATGAGAATATATAGAAACATATACATACAAATAAAGGGTTATTGGCAATAGAATATAGAAATATATGGATTTTCCCACTCAAGTCTGCAACATCTGTATGAAGCCTGTACCTTAAATAGTACCTGCCACTTTATCATTATACTAGGGCCAATTGACTTTTTACTTGTGCTTCTATATTAGAAGGGGGGAGTTTGGCCTTAAATGCACCGTATTACCTAAAAATTGCTTCTCTGAATGTAGGTGAATAACAATGATTGAAAATGATCTATACATTGTGTGGGCAGAATTGCAGCAAATGTATAAATTAGGAGGGGCAAAAAGCATTGTAAACATGTCTGTGTCTCCTGATTATGACATCACTTGAGGCCTAAAATGTAACCAAGTAATTTAGGTTGAAAAAAGACACAAGTCCATCAAGTTCAACCCTTCTACCCATCATTACAGCTTTTTGACCCCTAAGGAAGCTATTTCGAATTTTGCCTCCTGGGGCAAAAAAATCCTTCCTGACTCAAAAGGGCAATCAGATTTCTCCTTGGATCAATAAGCTCTATTATTAATGCTTATTCTATTATTAATAGCCCTGTATGTTCTGCTTTCCCATGTGTAAATGCATCTATTGTAGTTGATAGCACTACCTCTCTTGGCAGTGAGTTCCATAACTTTATTGTCCTTACCGTAAAGAATCCCTTCCTTTGCTGTCTGTGAAATCTTTGCTCTTCCAGTCTCGGGGGGTGACCTCTTGTGCTTTGTACATTTCTTTTAATGAACAGGTCACTGGAGAGCTCTTTATATTGGCTCTGCACATATTTATATAATGTTCTCATATCCCCACTGAGATGCCTTATTTCTAACATATGTAAATGACATTTTTTAAGTCCCTCTTCATAACTAAGATAATCCAATACCCTTATTAATTTTGAAGCCCATCTTTGCACTTTTTCTAGTTCCCTAATATCCTTTTTAAGGACTGGTGCCCAGAATTGTACTGCATATTCAAGGTGAGGTCTTACCATTGATTTGTAAAGAGGCAAGATGATATCCTCCTCCCGTGAATCTATACCTCGTTTTATACATGCCAATATCTTATTGGCCCTTGCAGCTGCTGACTGGCATTGAGCACTGTTGCCAAGTTTGTTATCTACAATGATTCCTAAATCCTTTTCATTAGTAGTTTTTCCCAGGGATAAACCATTTAACGTATATGTTGCTTTATTATATTTCCCATAATGCATAACTTTACATTTGTCTATATTGAACCTCATTTGCCACATTACTGCCCAAAGACATCAAGATTAGTCTTTATTGCCTTACCTAATTTAGTGTCATCAGCAAACACGGAGACATGGCTCTCAGCACAACTGGGGAGATCATTAATAAACAAATTAAAAAGAAGAGGGGCCAAAACAGACCCCTGAGGTACTCTGCTCAATGGGGCAATGAGAGACCTGCAACTTCACATGGTGCCAACAGAGGGACCTGGACAAGCACCGGAACTAGATCAGATCCGCTCTGATTTGCTGAGCGATGCTGATGTTGCTCTGTCTCAGCTGAGAGGCAGAGCTGAGCAAATATCCGCATGCAGTAGCAGCTCTCCGATTTCAACTTTTTGTTTCACAGTAAAGCAGGAGAGTAAAGAAGAAAAACTACCACAACAAGAGGACAAAGTCTTAAATAAGAGAGGCAAAAATGTAAACATAATATCAGGAGGTATTACTTTACTGAGAGGGTAGTGGGTGCATGGAATAGTCTTCCAGTAGAAGTGGTAGATGTTAATACAGTGAAGGAGTATAAGCATGCGTAGGGATAGGTATAAGGCTATCCTTAGATATAAGATAAGGCCAGGGACTAATGAAAGTATTACATTACTGAGAGGGTAGTGGATGTATGGAATAGTCTTCCAGTAGAAGTGGTAGAGGTTAATACAGTGATGGAGTTTAAGCATGCATGGGATAGGTATAAGGCTATCCTAGATATAAGATAAGGCCAGAGACTAATGAAAGTAATACATTACTGAGAGGGTAGTGGATGCATGGAATAGTCTTCCAGTAGAAGTGGTAGAGGTTAATATAGTGAAGGAGTTTAAGCATGCATGGGATAGGTATAAGGCTATCCTAGATATAAGATAAGGCCAGAGACTAATGAAAGTAATACATTACTGAGAGGGTAGTGGATGCATGGAATATTCTTCCAGTAGAGGTGGTAGAGGTTAATACAGTGAAGGAGTTTAAGCATGCATGGGATAGGTATAAGGCTATCCTAGATATAAGATAAGGCCAGAGACTAATGAAAGTAATACATTACTGAGAGGGTAGTGGATGCATGGAATAGTCTTCCAGTAGAAGTGGTAGAGGTTAATATAGTGAAGGAGTTTAAGCATGCATGGGATAGGTATAAGGCTATCCTAGATATAAGATAAGGCCAGGGACTAATGAAAGGATTACTTTACTGAGAGGGTAGTGGGTGCATGGAATAGCCTTCCAGTAGAAGTGGTAGAGGTTAATACAGTGAAGGAGTGTAAGCATGCGTGGGATAGGTATAAGGCTATCCTAGATATAAGAAGGGCCAGGGACTAATGAAAGTATTACATTACTGAGAGGGTAGTGGATGCATGAAATAGTTTTCCAGTAGAAGTGGTAGAGGTTAATACAGTGAAGGAGTTTAAGCATGCAAGGGATAGGTATAAGGCTATCCTAGATATAAGATAAGGCCAGGGACTAATGAAAGTATTACTTTACTGAGAGGGTAGTGGATGTATGGAATAGTCTTCCAGTAGAAGTGGTAGAGGTTAATACAGTGAAGGAGTTTAAGCATGCATGGGATAGGTATAAGGCTATCCTAGATATAAGATAAGGCCAGGGACTAATGAAAGTATTACTTTACTGAGAGGGTAGTGGATGTATGGAATAGTCTTCCAGTAGAAGTGGTAGAGGTTAATACAGTGAAGGAGTTTAAGCATGCATGGGATAGGTATAAGGCTATCCTAGATATAAGGTAAGGTCAGGGACTAATGAAAGTATTACTTTACTGAGAGGGTAGTGGATGCATGGAATAGTCTTCCAGTAGAAGTGGTAGAGGTTAATACAGTGAAGGAGTTTAAGCATGCGTGGGATAGACACAAGGCTATCCTAGATATAAGATAAGGCCAGGGACTAATGAAAGTATTACTTTACTGAGAGGGTAGTGGATCCATGGAATAGTCTTCCAGTAGAAGTGGTAGAGGTTAATACAGTGAAGGAGTTTAAGCATGCATGGGATAGGTATAAGGCTATCCTAGATAAAAGATAACCAGGAACTGCTGTGTCTCGCATGTGAGACACAGCAGATAGTAAATCCGTGGTTATCTATTAAGCTTCACGTCGGGTTTACTTCAAAGTCCGGAACATGTTTTTTTTTTGTAGCAAAAAATTAAGTTGTGTTTATTTTAAAGAATACAAAAAAAGTACCTTATTTACCAATGTTACCCCATATAGCACCACCAAGAGGCAGACATGTTGGTCAGATCTTTCTTCCTCTCGACTAAAGACTCTAAACAAGATGTCGGCCCCCTGATGGAGCTATACGGAGTAAAGAAGGCTTAATAAGGCACTTCATTTGTATTCTTTCATTAAATAATTTCTTTATAAATTATCTACACTTGATACAATCGTTCAATTAAACATAAGTTAATGTTTTTGCTACACTTGTCCTTCATAATTCTGAATTATCCCTAACTCTGTTCAGGCCCAGGGGCGAAAATAATGAAGAGGGTTATATTGGGTGTCAGACCCTCTGCCTCCCTCTCGCCTGCTCTTCCAGATCGTGGGGTCCAGTCATGGTGGCCATATGTTTTACTGGCAATATGTAACTTAAATGCTGCTTTGCAATGGGTACAGAACATAGGTGACATTCTTCTGATCACATGTGATGCAAGGCCGCCTGCAAAAGCCACGTGTATGGCCAGTAATAAATGGCCGACCTAAGTGCAGTTACTGATATTAAACATGACTCTTTGTTCTGGTAGAAGGCGTCAGAAAGGAGCCAGTCATGGTGGAGCGGATGCTAAATGTTTCCATTCTGATGGGGAAGCATTGTGTGTTCTGTATTTGATTGATAGGAGGAAAGGTCTGTGAGGAGAAGTCTCTGTTAATGAGTTTTTAAGCTGGTGTTATTGATTCTCTGCGTCTGCACATTCAGTTGTTTTTCCGTATCTGTGGACTCTCCGCTTTCCAGAATTCCCCCCCCCCCCCCTTTTTTTTCAACCAAATCATTTTTGTTTTACTGATGGTGGGCTAGCAATCGGCGAGGCCTGGTGTATGTTGAAAAAGGACTAAGACTTTTTTTTTTTGCCTGAGTACATGGAGGAGATTCACATCTGGGTATATGTCTTGTGGCAAGCCTCACTGGCGCATGAAGATGATGTCATGCCTACAATTCTGTCAAGTTGCAGATTTTGAAGATGACATCATGCATCTGGCGCTGAACGATGACTCCATCCATTACTGCCTGATCTCTTGCCTTTACTTATTTCCCCTTCATTGATCTGCTACACTATGGGCTCCAGTCTTAAAAGAGGGGGTTAAGAAGAGAATTGCAGAATTAAGGCTAAACTAGTTGAATTTGAAGTATAACTAAGTAGAATAATTTTTCTTCCAACTAAGCTACTTTGGCCTTAAGACTGAAATTCCATTTCACTTGTCTGCAGTTCCCTGTTTCACAAATAAAGCCCTATGTTCCATGTCAACATATCCCATCGCTGGCACCAGCCTTCTATTTCCACAGACCTTGATAACTGATTTAGCTATACAAACATCCTGGATTTTTCCAAGGCAGTCCCAATGTTTATTGTCATAACCTGTGAGCTAATTTTACAAAAACATATTTTAGGAAATACACATCTACCTCCAAGCCTTTAACTCGCCACTATAAATTTCCACTTCAAGATCATCCTGCCATGTTTTGGATGTTTGTGTCCAATAAAAGGAACTAAGTGCAGAAAAAAAACAATAATTCATAGAAATAACTGATAACTTATAGAAATAACTGAGAACCTATATAACTAACAGATAATTTATAAAAAAAATACCTGATAACCCATATAAATAAATGATAACTTATAAATAGCTGAGAACCTATCTAAATAAGCTAAAATTTATATAAATAACCGATAACTTATATAAATAACCGATAATTTACATAAAAACCGATAACTTATAGAAATATCTGATAACTTATAGAAATAACCAATAATTTATATTAATAACTATAACATATAAATAACCGATAACTTATAGAAATATCTGATAACATAGAAATAACCAATAATTTATATTAATAACTATAACACATAAATAACTGATAATTTATAGAAGTAACTTCTAATATATAGAAATAACCGATAATGTGTTTTACCAGATGCTGTCAGCTAATTACAGTGATTCGTTTAAAATCCCGAAACGTGTGTCTAGGAGCCTCTGTCACTGCATGAGTAAATTATATGAGAATTAATTTGGTGCTATAGGTATTTATTTCATGAAATTAGTATTTATTTGATGATGTAAGTATTTATTATTTGATAATATGAGTATTTATTTGATGATTTGAGTATTTATTTGATGATATAAGTATTTATTTGATGATTTTAGTATTTATTTGATGATATAAGTATTTATTTGATGATATAAGTATTTATTTGATGATTTGAGTATTTATTTGATGATATAAGTATTTATTTGATGATTTGAGTATTTATTTGATGATATAAGTATTTATTTGATGATTTGAGTATTTATTTGATGATTTGAGTATTTATTTGATGATATAAGTATTCATTTGATGATTTGAGTATTTATTTGATGATTTGAGTATTTATTTGATGATATAAGTATTTATTTGATGATTTGAGTATTTATTTGATGATATAAGTATTTATTTGATGATTTGAGTATTTATTTGATGATATAAGTATTTATTTGATGATATGAGTATTTATTTCCTGGGCTGTGATTGGACAGAATTCCCTGTATTCCAGATACTTTGTAACAAGGAGTTAATAACAGGAGGAGGACTCAAGACAAGGAGAGGGAGAGGCGAGGGAGGAGTTAAGACTATAGTCATTTGCATGTTTCAGCAGCCTTGGCCAATCACATGGAAGGGGGCGTGGTTTTGGAGAGTGGAGCATTGCTAAGGAGCATGCGTGGATTAGAGCGTAACAAAGCAGATCCACAATCACATCATTACCCTGGATCCACTCTGACCATTACCCTGGATCATCTGCAGGATCCACTCTGACCATTACCCTGGATCAGCTGCAGGATCCACTCTGACCATTACCCTGGATCATCTGCAGGATCCCCTCTGACCATTACCCTGGATCAGCTGCAGGATCCCCTCTGACCATTAGCCTGGATCATCTGCAGGATCCCCTCTGACCATTAGCCTGGATCATCTGCGGGATCCACTCTGACCATCACCTTGGATCACCTGCAGGATCCACTCTGACAATCTCCCTGGATCATCTACAGGATCCACTGTGACCATTACCCTGGATCATCTGCAGGATCCACTCTGACCATTACCCTGGATCATCTGCAGGATCCACTCTGACCATCAGCTGTCTGACCTGTGAGTATCAGCACCCCTGTCCAGCCAGGACTAATGCTCAGCATGGTGCTATATAACATGTATGATCTGAACCAGCACTGTATATACAATGTATGGTCTATATGGGATCCTGACAGTGTGCAGAGACAGCACCGTATATTAAATGTAAGGTCTATATGAGACTCTAACTCTCTGTGTGTAGAGCCAGCACTGTGTATAAAATGTATGGACTATATGGGATCCTGACAGTGTGCAGAGACAGCACCGTTAATAAAATGTATGGTCTATATGGGATCCTGACACTCTGTGTGCAGAGCCAGTACTGTATGTAAAATGTATGGTCTATATGGGATCCTGACTCTCTGTGTGCAGAGCCAGTACTGTATGTAAAATGTATGGTCTATATGGGATCCTGACTCTCTGTGTGCAGAGCCAGTACTGTATGTAAAATGTATGGTCTATATGGGTTCCTGACTGTGTGCAGAGCCAGCACTGTAAATACAATGTATGGTCCATATGGGACCCTGAATCTCTGTGTGCAGAGCATGCAAAATGTATGGTCTATGTGGGACCCTTACTCTCTGTATGCAGAGCTGCACTGTACATAAAATGTATGGTCTATATAGGATCCTAACTCTGTGTGTGTGTGTGTGGGTTATAGGGGAGCCTGACTCCCAGTGTGCAGAGCCAGCACTGTATTCAACAGCACTGTATTCAAGATGTCTGGTCACCTTGTGTTAGGCTGGCTGAGGTTTGTGTTAGTCAGTGTGGCATACAGGAGGTGGTGGGATTCAGATGATTTTGCTCTGATAGACCCCACACTGTCCTACCAGCTGAAGGGGTTAAATCTCCCGGCATTACCTGAAAGAGTTACATGTGTACCCATGTGTAGCTGTCATGATCTGTGGTGATGTATGTGAGTAATGCAGCACATCCTGTCTCCCGGGGGGGCTAGCGAGGCCTCTGCCAAAGTGTCTGGAGTTTCATTCAGCCAGAGAAAAACTGATTTCCCCCCCCCCCCCTTGATTTGGCAGAGAACGGGCCCTACACCGTGTACATGCCTTCCATGTGCACTGCATAAACAAGCACCGATATACACGCCTTCCAGTGTGCACTGCATAAACACGCACCGATATACACGCCTTCCAGTGTGCACTGCATAAACACGCACCGATATACACGCCTTCCAGTGTGCACTGCATAAACACGCACCGATATACACGCCTTCCAGTGTGCACTGCATAAAAACACACGGATATACATGCCTTCCATGTACACTGCATAAACACACATGGATATACACGCCTTCCATGTGCACTGCATAAACACACATGGATATACACGCCTTCCATGTGCGCTGCATAAACAAACACGGATATACACGCCTTCCAGTGTGCACTGCACAAAAACACACGGATATACACGCCTTCCATGTGCACTGCATAAACACACATGGATATACACGCCTTCCAGCGTGCACTGCATAAACACACATGGATATACACGCCTTCCAGTGTGCACTGCATAAACGCGCACGGATATACACGCCTTCCAGTGTGCACTGCATAAACACACATGGATATACACGCCTTTCATGTGCACTGCATAAACACACATGAATATACACGCCTTCCAGTGTGCACTGCATAAACACACACGGATATACACGCCTTCCATGTGCACTGCATAAACACACATGGATATACACGCCTTCCAGTGTGCACTGCATAAACACGCATGGATATACACGCCTTCCAGTGTGCACTGCATAAACATGCATGGATAAACACGCCTTCCAGTGTGCACTGCATAAACACACACGGATATACACGCTTTCCATGTGCACTGTATAAACATGCACGGATATACACGCCTTCCAGTGTGCACTGCATAAACACACACGGATATACACGCCTTCCAGTGTGCACTGCATAAACACACACGGATATACACGCTTTCCATGTGCACTGTATAAACATGCACGGATATACACGCCTTCCAGTGTGCACTGCATAAACACACACGGATATACACGCTTTCCATGTGCACTGTATAAACATGCACGGATATACACGCCTTCCAGTGTGCACTGCATAAACACACATGGATATACACGCCTTCCATGTGCACTGCATAAACACACATGGATATACACGCCTTCCATGTGCACTGCATAAACACACACGGATATACACGCTTTCCATGTGCACTGTATAAACATGCACGGATATACACGCCTTCCAGTGTGCACTGCATAAACACGCATGGATATACACGCCTTCCATGTGCACTGCATAAACACACATGGATATACACGCCTTCCATGTGCACTGCATAAACACGCATGTGTAACCTGTGTCCTATACAAGGCATTGCTGGACAGCAGCCAGACAGAGAGATCACATGTTTCATGCGTGACACTGGGCCTGGACATACACCGTGGTCTGTGGGAAGGTGGGTACGTGCCATGTAATCTGTACCCTTGCACCAAGCAGTGCCTAGACCCATGCTGTCTGCAACACTGGGGAACTACAATTCCCATCATGCTCTGCCAGCCATACTTACATCGTGAGCCATGTCTGTATCCAACAAAAAGTATAAAATACTTTGCTTTTAAGCACAGGTATCTCACCCCTGCCCCCCACACTGTCATATCGCCTCTTATCCCTGCCCCCCCCCCACACTGTCATATCGCCTCTTATCCCTGCCCCCCCCCCACACTGTCATATCGCCTCTTATCCCTGCCCCCCCCCCACACTGTCATATCGCCTCTTATCCCTGCCCCCCCCCCACACTGTCATATCGCCTCTTATCCCTGCCCCCCCCCCACACTGTCATATCGCCTCTTATCCCTGCCCCCCCACACTGCCATACCGCCTCTTATCCCTGCCCCCCCACACTGCCATACCGCCTCTTATCCCTGCCCCCCCACACTGCCATACCGCCTCTTATCCCTGCCCCCCCCCACACTGCCATACCGCCTCTTATCCCTGCCCCCCCCCCCACACTGCCATACCGCCTCTTATCCCTGCCCCCCCCCACACTGTCATATCGCCTCTTATCCCTGCCCCCCCCCCACACTGTCATATCGCCTCTTATCCCTGCCCCCCCCCCACTGCCATACCGCCTCTCATCCCTGCCCCCCACACTGCCATACCACCTCTTATCCCTGCCCCCCACACTGCCATACCACCTCTTATCCCTGCCCCCCCCCACTGCCATACCGCCTCTTATCCCCCCCCCCCCCACACTGCCATACCGCCTCTTATCCCTGCCCCCCCACACTGCCATACCGCCTCTTATCCCTGCCCCCCCACACTGCCATACCGCCTCTTATCCCCCCCCCCCACACTGTCATATCGCCTCTTATCCCTGCCCCCCCCCACTGCCATACCACCTCTCACCCCTGCCCCCCACACTGTCATATCGCCTCTCATCCCTGCCCCCCCCCACACTGTCATATCGCCTCTCATCCCTGCCCCCCCCCACACTGTCATATCGCCTCTTATCCCTGCCCCCCCCCCACACTGCCATACCGCCTCTCATCCCTGCCCCCCACACTGCCATACCGCCTCTCATCCCTGCCCCCCACACTGCCATACCGCCTCTTATCCCTGCCCCCCCCCACTGCCATACCGCCTCTTATCCCTGCCCCCCCCCACTGCCATACCGCCTCTTATCCCTGCCCCCCACACTGCCATACCGCCTCTTATCCCTGCCCCCCCCCACTGCCATACCGCCTCTTATCCCTGCCCCCCACACTGTTACACCGCCTCTTATCCCTGCCCCCCCCCACTGCCATACCGCCTCTTATCCCTGCCCCCCCCCCCCACACTGTTACACCGCCTCTCATCCCTGCCTCGCTCGTTTCTGGGGTTTCCTTTCCCACCAGCCCTGCTCCTTTCTGGGGGCCCCTCTCCTCCCCCCACCTCGCTCCTTTGTGGGGGCCCCTCTCCTCACCCCAGTTCGCACCTTTGTGGCCCCCCCTCGCCTTGCTCCTTTCTGGGGGCCCCTCTTCCTCCTTCCTGCCTCGCACATTTCTGGGGTCCTCTCTTTTCCCGCCTCGCACATTTCTGGGGTACTCTATGGCCCTCCGGCAGCGGTACTTTCTTAGGTCCCCTGGCCATGCTCCTTTCTGGGATCCCCTCTCACCTGCCTGACCAGGCTCCTTCCTGAGCTCCCCTCAAAAACCCCATCCCGCCAAACCGGGCCCTTTTCTGTTGTCCCCTATATCCCCCCCCCCCCCCCCCGCAGCGACATAATTTCTGGGCTCCCCTTCCCCGACCTTGCTCCTTTCTGGTTTCTCCCCCCGGCCGCGCACCTTTCTGGGGTCACATCCCCCCCAGACTTGCTTCTTTTCTGGGATCCCCTCTCCCCCCCATACAGAACACCGTTGGTAAAGCTAGCGATGACTGATCTGACGCTAATATTACAAATATTGACACAGCTACTGAATTAATGAGTCTTTCTGTTTATAATCCTATGTGCAGCAGGCGAATAGTGAGATAACTATGTGTAGGAGGGTGGGATTAAATGGAATCCAAAGCCCTCCAAATACCTGAAACAGCCTCCCAGCGGGAGCAGTAAAGGCTGACACTGTAAGGAGTAGTAGATACATAGAATAACCTCCCAGCGGGAGCAGTAAATGCTGACACTGTAAAGAGTAGCAGATACATGGAATAACCTTCCAGCGGAAGCAGTAAATGCTGACACTGTAAAGAGTAGTAGATACGTGTAATAACCTTCCAGTGGAAGCAGTAAAGGTTGACACTGTAAGGAGTAGTAGGTACCTGGAATAACCTTCCAGCGGAAGCAGTAAAGGTTGACACTGTAAGGAGTAGTAGGTACCTGGAGTAACCTTCCAGCGGAAGCAGTAAAGGCTGACACTGTAAGGAGTAGTAGGTACCTGGAACTAACGGTATTAGTTCAGCTTGAGCAATATAGGTTTGGTACAATGTTTACCTGTCCTAATCAGATCATTTTGCCCCTTTTTATTTCCTCCCATTGTGTGATATTTGATGATTATCTGTGTTGTTTGTTATTCGTTCCCCCTGGCCGGACCTGGGTGTAAACGGGTCTTAAGGTTTGTGATTATAGTTAGGATGAGGCTCTTCGTACTCCTCTGTGGATGTAATATTACCTTTATTCCCTGTGGCCCATTGCCACCTGTGTAAGCCCAGATGTAAAGCCAGACTGGGATCTGCGTCTGAGGACTGCAGACCGGTAAGCTCAGTGATATGAGCAATACGATTACTGGAGAGAGGGAGCCTGGATTTAAAGAGCCTGGATCTCAGCCATAAATCTTATATTTTTGTATTAAGTTAATCCTGTTGTATTATAGGTGCAGTTCTAAAAAATCTCCCATTCGGCTAGAAACTCTGCTATTTTGGCCTTAATATTGCAGTTCCTTTGTGAATTCCCTGCAGTTGGGGGGGGGGGGTTAGGGAATTGAAACAGATCTTCTGAATTCATTTTATATGACGTCGGACATTAGACACGTTTGTAAAATCAGTGCTACAACCGTGAGAGGAAAGAGTTTGACTTCGTGTAGCAAAAAAAATAGTTTTTTCTAGATATTAAAGATTCAAGACGAGTAAGCATGATATTATACAGCTGCTGTGTAAACAGTGATATGGCTGTGCAGGATAAAGGGGGTCTCCAAAATACTGCTTATTCTGCAGAAAATTACACGCAATCTATACATTGCGTTCTATACATTGCGTTCTATACATTGCGTTCTATACATTGCGTTCTATACATTGCGTTCTATACATTGCGTTCTATACATTGGGTTCTATAAATTGCGTTCTATACATATGTTCTATACATATGTTCTATACATTGCGTTCTATACATTGCGCTTATACATTGGGTTCTATACATTGGGTTCTATACATTGGGTTCTATACATTGGGTTCTATAAATTGCGTTCTATACATATGTTCTATACATTGGGTTCTATAAATTGGGCTCTATACATTGCGTTCTATACATTGGGTTCTATACATTGGGTTCTATACATTGCGTTCTATACATTGCGTTCTATACATTGGGTTCTATACATTGGGTTCTATACATTGCGTTCTATACATTGGGTTCTATACATTGGGTTCTATACATTGCGTTCTATACATTGGGTTCTATACATTGGGTTCTATACATTGGGTTCTATACATATGTTCTATACATTGGGCTCTATACATTGCGTTCTATACATTGGGTTCTATACATTGCGTTCTATACATTGCGTTCTATACATTGCGTTCTATACATTGCGTTCTATACATTGCGTTCTATACATTGGGTTCTATACATTGCGTTCTATACATTGCGTTCTATACATTGGGTTCTATACATTGGGCTCTATACATTGGGCTCTATACATTGGGTTCTATACATTGGGTTCTATACATTGCGTTCTATACATTGGGCTCTATACATTGGGTTCTATACATTGGGTTCTATACATTGGGCTCTATACATTGCGTTCTATACATTGGGTTCTATACATTGGGCTCTATACATTGCGTTCTATACATTGCGCTTATACATTGGGTTCTATACATTGCGTTCTATACATTGCGCTTATACATTAGGTTCTATACATTGCGTTCTATACATTGCGCTTATACATTGGGTTCTATACATTGGGTTCTATACATTGCGTTCTATACATTGCGTTCTATACATTGCGCTTATACATTGGGTTCTATACATTGGGTTCTATACATTGGGTTCTATACATTGCGTTCTATACATTGGGTTCTATACATTGCGTTCTATACATTGGGTTCTATACATTGG
Source organism: Pelodytes ibericus (assembly GCA_036172795.1). Taxonomy (NCBI): domain Eukaryota; kingdom Metazoa; phylum Chordata; class Amphibia; order Anura; family Pelodytidae; genus Pelodytes; species Pelodytes ibericus. The sequence continues at coordinate 6,807,866 of CM069861.1, read as the reverse complement.
GTTCTATACATTGCGTTCTATACATTGCGTTCTATACATTGGGTTCTATACATTGCGTTCTATACATTGGGTTCTATACATATGTTCTATACATTGGGTTCTATACATTGGGTTCTATACATTGGGTTCTATACATTGGGTTGGCAGAAATGCAGCAAATGCAAAGATTAAGAGAAAAGGCATCAATGCATTAGCTGCAATTCCTCTAATACAATGTATAGATATAAATAAATATATATATATGCGCCAGCAGAGAGACAGTCGCTGACCAGACTGGACTCACACTTCCCAGGGTATCATGGCAGCTGCGGTCTGAGGATAATTGGCTGATGTACTAACAAACTACCAGTTTATCTTCATACCAGGAGGATTCAATATTTCCCTTGTGCCTCTATATTAGAAGCTCAAGTGAACCAAATAAGTTTAAATGTCTTTTTAACAATAAAAAGGCAAATAATCCGCTACAATTTTAGTTATATATTTTTCTGATTTACCATCTATAAATATAAATCTCTTTTAGTATAAACGGTATTTATTGCAGCTGGAGTAGAGTAAGGAAAGTTTACCACCGACCCCCCCCCCCCCCCCTCGCTGGGAAACTACCATAATTAAGGGGTTCGGGATTATTTTTAGAAACTCCTGAAAGATTCTGACACGGAGAGACCACACTACAGAATGTCGGCCATCTTACTTTCCTAGAAGACGTTTTTGTCCATATGTAGCGGGATGATGTGTAGGTCACGGTTTGTGCCGCTCTCTCGAACAATGCGGTGGGAAAAAATACATTAAAATGGGTGTACTTGTGATTTGCGACTCTGTCGTAGTCTGCTATAAAAGCAAAATGGCTTTTTTTTTTTTTTTTATTCATATGGTGCAAAATTGAAACCTCAAAAACCATACTTTTCCCCACCTATTATTATTATTTAGGGATAATTCTCCATATGTATTAATCACCGTGTCCACGAGTGTGTATATTTACATATATATAGTCATGTTCGCATATAAACATCTATGGATAATTAATCCGATGACATGGTGTTCTCTGTGCCTTGGTGACAGACGGTGATAATATCCTTTATTTATTTTTTCTATTGATCCGGAGTAAAGAAGAGCTGAGCTGGTTTCTAGAGAGATGAGATGGAGAGTATCCATTCCTGTGTATTCCAGTAGATGATCAATACTCTCCTGCCCGCCCCGGTCCTTGGTATCTGTATATATACAGTCCAGATAATGCTGAATATAATGACCATTAATCTGCTGTGAATGATTATTTTGTCTCCAGCCTGACAATGTAATAATTTCAGTTTTTGCAATATTTTCATTATATACTTTGAATATTCCTTTTTCAAGCTTTTGCCCTGGGGTATGATCCAGCCCACCGTGACATGAGTATGGGAGTTTATCCAATCAGTTGTTTGCAGATGTATACGGATTCTCACTGCGCATGTACAATGACACCACACACACATTTCTGCCCTGTCCAGTCTCATGGGGCAGATTCGATGGGCAGAATGGTTCTTATCTGCCCAGACTTTCTATGTTTCGAATCGCTGCTGTTAAAAAAACAAAGACTAAGGCCGTTACTGCGCATCTGCACTGGTCCTCTTGCAAGTTTGCAATAGCAGAGGCAAAACAACAGTCTACCTTTAGGTTCTACACTAACAGATGAACCACGGTTAGTTTGCTGCCTGGAGTGTCCCTCTAAGTCCATAGCTTCAATTCTGTTGGTTGGTCTCCTTTAAAACCTGGACCCAGCCCTGCCAGTGTTTTTTTTCCCCCCTCTCTATCACCATTTCTATCAGCGATTTGTGCATCGTTTGTATTAGACCTGACTTCCTGCTGCGCCTACTACCCCCTCTTTATCCATTTGCCCCATCCCCCTTAACTCCTCCTCTTGCGCAGCCACTTTCGTGCCCCCGTTCAGCCTCTCTCACTTGGTCTCATTATCCCTGCCCCCTTCCATTCACACATCCATCCTCTCTTGCTTGTTAACCTGTAATTAATGAGCTGAACAAAGAGATGTTGGATGAATGGAAAAAGACACATCGGAGAGACAATATGGTGAAACCTCTTCCATCCTATTGGGTTTTTTTGCGCTGTGTGTGGCGCTGTCATGCGTTTGTGTGTGGCGCTGTCATGCGTTTGTGTGTGGCGCTGTCATGCGTTTGTGTGTGGCGCTGTCATGCGTTTGTGTGTGGCGCTGTCATGCGTTTGTGCGTGTGGCGCTGTCATGCGTTTGTGCGTGTGGCGCTGTCATGCCTTTGTGCGTGGCGCTGTCATGCGTTTCTGTGCGTGGCGCTGTCATGCGTTTCTGTGTGTGGCGCTGTCATGCGTTTGTGCGTGTGGCGCTGTCATGCGTTTCTGTGCGTGGCGCTGTCATGCGTTTGTGTGTGGCGCTGTCATGCGTTTGCGTGTGGCGCTGTCATGCGTTTGTGCGTGTGGCGCTGTCATGCCTTTGTGCGTGGCGCTGTCATGCGTTTCTGTGCGTGGCGCTGTCATGCGTTTCTGTGTGTGGCGCTGTCATGCGTTTGTGCGTGTGGCGCTGTCATGCGTTTCTGTGTGTGGCGCTGTCATGCGTTTCTGTGTGTGGCGCTGTCATGCGTTTGTGCGTGTGGCGCTGTCATGCGTTTGTGCGTGTGGCGCTGTCATGCGTTTCTGTGTGTGGCGCTGTCATGCGTTTCTGTGTGTGGCGCTGTCATGCGTTTGTGCGTGTGGCGCTGTCATGCGTTTCTGTGCGTGGCGCTGTCATGCGTTTCTGTGTGTGGCGCTGTCATGCGTTTGTGCGTGTGGCGCTGTCATGCGTTTCTGTGCGTGGCGCTGTCATGCGTTTCTGTGCGTGGCGCTGTCATGCGTTTCTGTGCGTGGCGCTGTCATGCGTTTGTGCGTGTGGCGCTGTCATGCGTTTGTGCGTGTGGCGCTGTCATGCGTTTCTGTGTGTGGCGCTGTCATGCGTTTCTGTGCATGGCACTGTCATGCGTTTCTGTGTGTGGCGCTGTCATGCGTTTCTGTGCGTGTGGCGCTGTCATGCGTTTCTGTGCGTGGCACTGTCATGCGTTTCTGTGTGTGGCGATGTCATGCGTTTGTGCGTGGCGCTGTCATGCGTTTGTGCGTGTGGCGCTGTCATGCGTTTCTGTGTGTGGCGCTGTCATGCGTTTCTGTGTGTGGCGCTGTCATGCGTTTCTGTGTGTGGCGCTGTCATGCGTTTCTGTGCGTGGCGCTGTCATGCGTTTCTGTGTGTGGTGCTCAATGCCTTTACAGTGCAGATTGGAGCCATTAGAATAACCCGGCGTTTTGCCGTCTCCGCAGATACAGATATTCTCCTTCTATATTTTTTTTTTCCAGATTTTGCAGCTTAGAGGACAACGGTCTGCAAAACATGAACTGTATTATATGAAACATGGCATAAAATGTAGGCATTAAATAGAAATGCTTTAAATGAATATAACGTATCTTCTTATCAGGGGGTGGCCCTTATTCATCTGACCCAAGATTCTAAACAACATGTCCGCCCCCTGATAGAGCTATACAGAGCAAAGATTCTAAACAACATGTCCGCCCCCTGATAGAACTATACAGAGCAAAGATTCTAAACAACATGTCCGCCCCCTGATAGAACTATACAGAGCAAAGATTCTAAACAACATGTCCGCCCCTGATAGAGCTATACAGAGCAAAGATTCTAAACAACATGTCCGCCCCCTGATAGAGCTATACAGAGCAAAGATTCTAAACAACATGTCCACCCCCTGATAGAGCTATACAGAGCAAAGATTCTAAACAACATGTCTGGCCCCTGATAGAGCTATACAGAACAAAGATTCTAAACAACATGTCCACCCCCTGATAGAGCTATACAGAGCAACGATTCTAAACAACATATCCTCCCCCTGAGAGCTATCCAGAGCAAAGATTCTAAACAACATGTCCTCCCCCTGATAGAGCTATACAGAGCAAAGATTCTAAACATGTCCGCCCCTGATAGAGCTATACAGAGCAACGATTCTAAACAACATGTCTGCCCCCTGATAGAGCTATACAGAGCAATGATTCTAATCAACATGTCCGCCCCTGATAGAGCTATACCGAGCAAAGATTCTAAACAGCATGTCTGCCCCCTGATAGAGCTATACAGACCAAAGATTCTAAACAACATGTCCGACCCCTGATAGAGCTATACAGAGCAAAGATTCTAAACAACATGTCCGCCCCCTGATAGAGCTATACAGAGCAAAGATTCTAAACAACATGTCGACCCCTGATAGAGCTACACAGAGCAAAGATTCTAAACAACATGTCCGACCCCTGATAGAGCTACACAGAGCAACGAGGGCTCAATAAGGTGCTTTATTTGTATTCTTGCATTAAAACATTTTTATTTATAATGCCTGCACACTTAATGCAATCTTTCATTTAAACATAAATACATTTCTTGCCGACAGTCTTCCTTGTTAGAACAGGATTAGTGGGGTGGGAGTGGGGGGCACATCCTTTCTGTGAGGACAAGGAGAGCGGAGCCAAACTGCCTTTGGCATTCCAGCTGCCATGGACTACAATTCCCATGATACTCAGCCAGTTAGACTACCACAGGTTAGATTTCAAGTATAATATTAATTATAAGAAATACAAAAGCCAAATGCAGACTACAGAGCAGATGCAAATCCTCCTCGCTAAAGATCATGGCAGGATTATAATTGTGTTTAATTAATTCCTGTCAGCAGATATATCCGGAGTTTATTTATATCACTATTCACACCACAAATCAAAATAGCCATACCACAAGAGTTTACAGGACACAAATAATGCATAAGAAATAAGTTCTGTTTAATGGAAAGATTGCATCAAGTGTAGACAGAAAGGTTTAATGACAAAATACAAATAAAGCACCTTATTGAGCCCTCTTTGCTCTGTATAGCTCTATCAGGGGGCGGACTCGTTGTTTAGAATCTTTGCTCTGTATAGCTCTATCAGGGGGCGGACACGTTGTTTAGAATCTTTGCTCTGTATAGCTCTGTCAGGGGGCAGACATGTTGTTTAGAATCTTTGCTCTTTATAGCTCTATCAGGATGCAGACATGTTGTTTAGAATCTTTGCTCTGTATAGCTCTATCAGGGCCAGACATGTTGTTTAGAATCTTTGCTCTGTATAGCTCTATCAGGGGGCAGACATGTTGTTTAGAATCTTGGCTACATATAGCTCTATCAGGGGGCGGACATGTTATTTAGAATCTTTGCTCTGTATAGCTCTATCAGGGGGCAGACATGTTGTTTAGAATCGTTGCTCTGAATAGCTCTATCAGGGGGCGGACATGTTGTTTAGAATCTTTGCTCTGTATAGCTCTATCAGGGGACGGACGTGTTGTTTAGAATCTTTGCTCTGTATAGCTCTATCAGGAGGGGACATGTTGTTTATAATCTTTGCTCTGTATAGCTCTATCAGGGGGCAGACATGTTGTTTATAATCTTTGCTCTGTATAGCTCTATCAGGGGGCAGACATGTTGTTTATAATCTTTGCTCTGTATAGCTCTATCAGGGGGCAGACATGTTGTTTAGAATCTTTGCTCTGTATAGCTCTATCAGGATGCAGACATGTTGTTTAGAATCTTTGCTCTGTATAGCTCTATCAGGGGCAGACATGTTGTTTAGAATCTTTGCTCTGTATAGCTCTATCAAGGGGCGGACATGTTGGTTAGAATCTTTGCTCTGTATAGCTCTATCAGGGGGCAGACATGTTGTTTAGAATCTTGGCTACATATAGCTCTATCAGGGGCGGACATGTTATTTAGAATCTTTGCTCTGTATAGCTCTATCAGGGGGCAGACATGTTGTTTAGAATCTTTGCTCTGTATAGCTCTATCAGGAGGGGACATGTTGTTTATAATCTTTGCTCTGTATAGCTCTATCAGGGGGCAGACATGTTGTTTATAATCTTTGCTCTGTATAGCTCTATCAGGGGGCAGACATGTTGTTTATAATCTTTGCTCTGTATAGCTCTATCAGGGGGCAGACATGTTGTTTATAATCTTTGCTCTGTATAGCTCTATCAGGGGGCAGACATGTTGTTTAGAATCTTTGCTCTGTATAGCTCTATCAGGGGCAGACATGTTGTTTAGAATCTTTGCTCTGTATAGCTCTATCAGGGGCAGACATGTTGTTAGAATCTTTGCACTGTATAGCTCTATCAGGGGGGCGGACATTTTTAGAATCTTTGCTCTCTATAGCTCTATCAGGGGGCGGACACATTGTTTAGAATCTTTGCTCTCTATAGCTCTATCAGGGGGCGGACATATTGTTTAGAATCTTTGCTCTGTATAGCTATCAGTGGGCAGACATGTTGTTAGAATCTTTGCTCATTATAGCTCTATCAGGGGGCAGACATGTTGTTTAGAATCTTTGCTCTGTATAGCTCTATCAGGGGGCGGACATGTTGTTTAGAATCTTTGCTCTCTATAGCTCTATCAGGGGGCGGACATGTTGTTAGAATCTTTGCTCTGTATAGCTCTATCAGGGGGCAGACATGTTGTTTAGAATCTTTGCTCTGTATAGCTCTATCAGGGGGTGGACATGTTGTTTAGAATCTTTGCTCTGTATAGCTCTATCAGGGGGCGGACATGTTGTTTAGAATCTTTGCTCTCTATAGCTCTATCAGGGGGCGGACATGTTGTTTAGAATCTTTGCTCTCTATAGCTCTATCAGGGGGCAGACATATTGTTTAGAATCTTTGCTCTGTATAGCTCTATCAGGGGGCGGACATGTTGTTTAGAATCTTTGCTCTCTATAGCTCTATCAGGGGTGGACATGTTGTTTAGAATCTTTGCTCTGTATAGCTCTATCAGGGGGCGGACATGTTGTTTAGAATCTTTGCTCTCTATAGCTCTATCAGGGGTGGACATGTTGTTTAGAATCTTTGCTCTGTATAGCTCTATCAGGGGGCGGACATGTTGTTTAGAATCTTTGCTCTCTATAGCTCTATCAGGGGTGGACATGTTGTTTAGAATCTTTGCTCTGTATAGCTCTATCAGGGGCTGGACATGTTGTTTAGAATCTTTGCTCTCTATAGCTCTATCAGGGGTGGACATGTTGATTAGAATCTTTGCTCTATATAGCTCTATCAGGGGGAGGACATGTTGTTTAGAATCTTTGCTCTGTATATCTCTATCAGGGGTGGACATGTTGTTTAGAATCTTTGCTCTGCCAAAAAAAAATGTTTCGGCAAGATACGTGTCTCTGATTGTGTAGTGATCTGGCCCCAGCACTTCCACAGATAATGATAGAGCCTCTCCTCCAGCGCAATCCAAGATATCGCCCTGAGGGCGAGACAGATGATGTGCACACGCGTCTTTATTAATATTACACTCCACTGGAGTCGAATTTTAAGGATCGTTTCCTGCAGACGTATCCCCAAATGCACCCGACGCGGGTGTGAGACGGCACTAGCTGCGCAGATTTTTTGTTTAAAAAAAAAAAAAAATGGCGAGAGGCAAACTGGGTTATTCGCGACGCCGCAGCTTCTCTTCTACGCAATCAGCTGCGATCATTTTCTCTGTATTTTAGACGGAGGCCGTTACCGGTCAACTCTGGGTCCACGGCCCTAAAATGGGGAACAGTCTCCGTGGAAGCCAGTGTACGGCTTGAGTTTTCGACTTGCTCTTATTGTGCAAAAACCTGCAGTATTTCTTTACAGCGCTAGATATTTCCAGCAGACGTAGGGTTAATCATCAAAGAAAAATATGCACCCTTCGGGGCAGATACTCCCGTCTTACCCGAGAGCCTGGCGTAATCGCTGACGCCCTTCCTGTCCGTTGCATTGTGATGATTTTTTTTTGCTGAGAGTCGGACAGATTTCAGTGTTTTCGTTACATATTAATCCAAGGAATCAGCCGGGAGCTCATGCCTCATCCCACGCTGACACTGGTCTATTTTGTGGTTCTGGTTTCTCTGTATTGGTTTCTGGGGCTCGTGAGAGGAGCTGATTTCACACACTATATATTATTACTAGTATTAAGCTTCGCAGACAGTCACAGATCTGTTTCTAGCTATTGGACACTGTATGAGGCCTGTGCACCCAACAGAGTCCAATCTAAAGACTACAGAAATCACCTTTTAAAATTATTCTGCACCAAAAAAATCTTGGAGCCTGGTAGAATCTTTGCTCTGTATAGCTCTATAAGGGGCAGACATGTTGTTTAGAATCTTTGCTCTGTATAGCTCTATCAGGGGGAGGACATGTTGTTTAGAATCATTGCTCTGTACAGCTCTATCAGGGGGAGGACATGTTGTTTAGAATCATTGCTCTGTACAGCTCTATCGGGGCGGACATGTTGTTTAGAATCTTTGCTCTGTATAGCTCTATCGGGGCGGACATGTTGTTTAGAATCTTTGCTCTGTATAGCTCTATCGGGGCGGACATGTTGTTTAGAATCTTTGCTCTGTATAGCTCTATCAAGCGGCTGAAGTGTTGTTTAGAATCTTTGCTCTGTATCGCTCTATCAGGCGGCTGAAGTGTTGTTTAGAATCTTTGCTCTGTATAGCACTGTTAGGGGGAAGACATGTTGTTTAGAATCTTTGCTCTGTATAGCTCTATCAGGGGGCAGACATGTTGTTTAGAATCTTTGCTCTGTATAGCTCTATCAGGGGGCAGACATGTTGTTTAGAATCTTTGCTCTGTATAGCTCTATCAGGGGGAGGACATGTTGTTTAGTATCTTTGCTCTGTATAGTTCTATCAGGGGTCGGACATGTTGTTTAGAATCTTTGCTCTTTATAGCTCTTTCAGGGGGCAGACATGTTGTTTAGAATCTTTGTTCTGTGTAGCTGTATCAGGGGGCGGACATGTTGTTTAGAATCTTTGCTCTGTATAGCTCTATATGGGGGTGAACGTGTTGTTTAGAATCTTTGCTCTGTATAGCTCTATCAGGGGGCGGACATGTTGAAGAAAGATCTGACCCAACATGTCCTGATAGAGCTATACAAGCAGAGAGGGCTCAATAAGATACTTTGTTTATGTTCTTTCATTAGAGTATTTCTATATAAAAGGCCTGCACTCAAAGAAATCTTTCAATTAAACAGAACGTATTTATCTGCCGAGATTTGTTCTCTGAGACAAAGAGAAACCTGGAGCGTTGCCAGCCCCCCATACTGTGTGACCCCGACAACCTTTGCACACTAAGTGTTAATAATCTCATAGTAACATAGTAACATAGTAATTTAGGTTGAAAAAAGACACAAGTCCATCAAGTTCAACCCTTCTACCTATCATTACAGCTTTTGATCCAAAAGAAGGCAAAAACCCCTAAGGAAGCTATTTCGAATTTTGCCTCCTGGGGGAAAAAATTCCTTCTTGACTCCAAGAGGCAATCAGATTTCTCCTTGGATCAATAAGCTCTTTTATTAATGCTTATTCTATTATTAATAGCCCTGTATGTTCTGCTTTGCTAAAAAAACATCCAAACCATTTTTAAATGCATCTATTGTGGTTGCTAGCACTACCTCTCTTGGCAGTGAGTTCCATAACTTTATTGTCCTTACCGTAAAGAATCCCTTCCTTTGCTGTCTATGAAATCTTTGCTCTTCCAGTCTCAGGGGGTGACCTCTTGTTCTTTGTACCTTTCTGTTAATGAACAGGTCCCTGGAGAGCTCTTTATATTGGCCCTGCAAATATTTATATAATGTTATCATATCCCCTCTGAGACGCCTTTTTTCTAACGTATATAAATTCAATTTTTTAAGTCTCTCTTCATAACTAAGATCCTCCAAACCCCTTATTAATTTTGTAGCTCTCCTTTGCACTTTTTCTAGTTCCTTAATATCCTTTAGTGTTAATATGTAAATGGGAATCAGTACAGCATATTGGACCTGCTCTCTTGGGATTTTGCCAGAGGAATTTTCTTAATTGTTTATTATTATTATTATTATTATTGTTATTATAAACCCCTTGTGGCTGTGACTCTTACCTCTGTCTGACACGGGACCTGCGCCCGAGCCCTCAATTCTAAAGTCAAATGGTTTCCTGCCCCCGTGTAATTGAAATTATTTAAAGCTTGCGGAGCCCTCGGGGTCCTGTCAGCCCCCCGGCCCTCCAGCCTGACTGGTTTTACTGCATGACAAAGATTCCCGCGTTTCTCATACGTAGTCCGCTGTACAGGCAGTCTGTGAGCAGACAGTCGATAACACCAGCCTTCTCATGACTGCTCTGCTGGGAAGATCTGGATAAATAAGTGGTCTCTCTGGGGGCGAGGTGAACGCTTCGTTTCCCCCCCCCCCCCACATATTTTCAAGGTCGATACATTGATCCTTTATGGAGATCTCTTTATAAATCCTACCATCCAGACAGCACGGGCCTCCCCTGAAAGGACCACTCAACGGATTCTTTCTTATATAGAAGCCCAAGTGATAAAGTAGTTGTCTCCAATGTGAGGATAATCGGGCAGGGATATTTGACCGTCAATGCCAGTTTATCCTCTGACTGGAGGCTGCCATGTTTCCCTGGGAAGCAGACAGCAGAGTGGTCAGCGACTGTCTCTCTTGCTGCATCAGCAGAGGGGACCTATACCAGTGACGATCACTTGTACAAAGTAGGAATGTGTGTTTATCTATCCTACCTCCGCAGCCAATAAAAGGGCTCCTATTTAAATGCATCCCCGGTGTATATGGGCAGGATGTTAGTGGCACACATGGCCACATATATATTCCCTATATATATATATATATTTATATTATTCTTTTGTGCGTTTGTACTGTAATAATTGTTTGGAGGATTTAATGTTTTTTATTCACTCAGACAGGGCTGGGGAAGGTCTAAGGGGGGCAGGGACAATGGGGTCCCCATATATCCGTCTGTAATCAGACACCAGTAAACATGTTGAATCATTTTAAGGGAATTCCTGTGAATTCAGGACTAATTCCCCAGTAAGACCCCCGGCTGCCAGTAAATCCTGAAGGTTTTGTCTCATGCGTTGGCTGCAGAATATTCCAAGAATAAACTAGTATTAAAAGTCCTGCAGAGCCCCCCGTCCGTCCCCCCCTTCTTCCCGGATTTGTCCCTCGGTGTCCCCCCCGTGACCTCTGACCGTGCCTCACTCTGTGGGAGTAAAAGTGACTCTTTGTGGGGGAAAGAGATGAAATTCCCAGTTGATTAACACTGCCAAGGATAGCTCCTGTCTGTCTCAAGTAAGGGCCTCACACCGTATTAAAGGAGCTGGTCCGCCGAGCTTATTCTCTGTATATTCCTCTGTGTGTTTAATATCTGTGAAATGCAGTTGTTTTTACTTTAAAACAAGTTCCAGTCCTCCTGTAGTTTTACACTGAACATAATTTCGTCGGGGCTTCTATATTCAGTGACCTCAGCGTTGGGTAGGAGGCGGCCTATCTCTGCATTCTGAGACAGTGATTTAGGAAGAGTCGCATCATTACCTTGCAGGATTCCGCGCTTAATTAAAAAAACCTTTGGGCCTGGTAGGCGGACAGTTTGAGTGACAGTGCCACTGCGCATGCACGGCTGATACTCTTCTTTCAAAGCTCCGCCCCCTTCGCAATCCAGAAATATGTCACTTTACCTCCGACCATAGGGTGGGCCTCGTCATCTGCAGGGTGTGGAAAGAAACCTGCAAAGGTTTGGACATCACAGGCGTCCTGGATATGGAGCAGGGCTGTATGTTATCCATACCACCATATATATATACACTAACACTCGCGTTTAATGTACTGTTAATTGGTTCTGGTCCTTTAAACCCTGCACGGCGCACACGTGTTGGGTAGAAGGCTGGCCTCGGATCTGGCCACATTACTATCTTATTCAGGTATAATTATGAAAAATGCATTGGACTGGTTAGAGTTATATATCTGATAAAACCTAGTGGGAAAGGTTACAGCATCGTAACATGTATAGCTTGGAGGAGAGATGTAACGGGGATATGATAGAAACATTTATATACATAAAGGGAATCAACACAGTAACGGAGGAGAGTATATTTATATGAAGATAAACTACCACAACTAGAGGACATAGTCTGAAATTAGAGGGGCAACGATTTAATGTAATATCAGGAAGTATTACTTTACTGAGAGGGTAGTGGATGCATGGAATAGTCTTCCAGTAGAAGTGGTAGAGGTTAATACAGTGAAGGAGTTTAAGCATGCGTGGGATAGGTATAAGGCTATCCTAGATATAAGATAAGACCAGGGACTAATGAAAGTATTACATTACTGAGAGGGTAGTGGATGCATGGAATAGCCTTCCAGTAGAAGTGGCAGAGGTTAATATAGTGAAGGAGTTTAAGCTGCATGGGATAGGTATAAGGCTATCCTAGATATAAGATAAGGTCAGGGACTAATGAAAGTAATACATTACTGAGAGGGTAGTGGATGTATGGAATAGTCTTCCAGTAGAAGTGGTATAGGTTAATACAGTGGAGTTGAAGCATGCATGGGATAGGTATAAGGCTATCCTAGATATAAGATAAGGCCAGGGACTAATGAAAGGATTACATTACTGAGAGGGTAGTGGATGCATGGAATAGTCTTCCAGTAGAAGTGGTAGAGGTTAATACAGTGAAGGAGTTTAAGCATGCATGGGATAGGTATAAGGCTATCCTAGATATAAGATAAGGCCAGGGACTAATGAAAGGATTACATTACTGAGAGGGTAGTGGATGCATGGAATAGTCTTCCAGTAGAAGTGGTAGAGGTTAATACAGTGAAGGAGTTTAAGCATGCATGGGATAGGTATAAGGCTATCCTAGATATAAGATAAGGCCAGGGACTAATGAAAGGATTACATTACTGAGAGGGTAGTGGATGCATGGAATAGTCTTCCAGTAGAAGTGGTAGAGGTTAATACAGTGATAGAGTTTAAGCATGCGTGGGATAGACACAAGGCTATCCTAGATATAAGATAAGGCCAGGGACTAATGAAAGTATTACATTACTGAGAGGGTAGTGGATGTATGGAATAGTCTTCCAGTTGAAGTGGTAGAGGTTAATACAGTGAAGGAGTTTAAGCATGCATGGGATAGGTATAAGGCTATCCTAGATATAAGATAAGGTCAGGGACTAATGAAAGTATTACATTACTGAGAGGGTAGTGGATGTATGGAATAGTCTTCCAGTTGAAGTGGTAGAGGTTAATACAGTGAAGCAGTTTAAGCATGCATGGGATAGGTATAAGGCTATCCTAGATATAACATAAGGCCAGGGACTAATGAAAATATTACTTTACTGAGAGGGTAGTGGATGTATGGAATAGTCTTTCAGTAGAAGTGGTAGGGGTTAATAGAGTGAAGGAGTTTAATAATGCGTGGGATAGGTATAAGGCTATCCTAGATATAAGATAAGGTCAGGGACTAATGAAAGTATTACATTACTGAGAGGGTAGTGGATGCATGGAATAGTCTTCCAGTAGAAGTGGTAGAGGTTAATACAGTGAAGGAGTTTAAGCATGCATGGGAAAGGTATAAGGCTATCCTAGATATAAGATAAGGTCAGGGACTAATGAAAGGATTCAGATTATTTTACTTGTGTTAATATCTGGGCAGACTAGATGGGCTGCATGGTTCCTATCTGCCCACACAGAGTACACAGTGGTAATGTGGTCACAATAGGCCACGTGGAGGTTACACTGGAGACCACGTTTCGTTTCCTGTGGTGCAGACAGACCTGGGTTGTGTTTCCCCCTCTCACGGAAGGAAATCCTTTTGTTGAAGTAATAATGCAGCCCCCCCCCCCCCCCCCCCCGAGGGGGCTCTGCATCCTTCAAGACGATAAATGAGGGGGATCCACAGGATGGGTGTGAGGGGCATGGTTTCTTTAGGATGTGACCCTCCCCATCTACCGTCCTTTCATATGTCATGGAGAACATGTCATTCTATTTAATTCAAAGATTGTTTTTATTAAAGACTACAAATAAAGCACCTTATTGAAGCCTCCCTGCTCTGTATAGCTCTATCAGGAGGCGGACATGTTGGTTAGAATCTTTGCTCTGTATAGCTCTATCAGGAGGCGGACATGTTGTTTAGAATCTTTGCTCTGTATAGCTCTATCAGGGGGGCGGACATGTTGTTTAGAATCTTTGCTCTGTATAGCTCTATCAGGGGGCAGACATGTTGTTTAGAATCTTTGCTCCGTATAGCTCTATCAGGGGGCGGACATGTTGTTTATAATCTTTGCTCTGTATATCTCTATCAGGGGCAGACATGTTGTTTAGAATCTTTGCTCTGTATAGCTCTATCAGGGGACGGACATGATGTTTAGAATCTTTGCTCTGTATAGCTCTATCAGAGGCAGACATGTTGTTTAGAATCTTTGCTCTGTATAGCTCTATCAGGGGGCGGAAATGTTGTTTAGAATCTTTGCTCTGTATAGCTCTATCAGGGGGGACATGTTGTATAGAATCTTTGCTCTGTATAGCTCTATCAGGGGGCAGACATGTTGTTTAGAATCTTTGCTCTGTATAGCTCTATCAGGGGGGGGGCATGTTGTATAGAATCTTTGCTCTGTATAGCTCTATCAGGGGCAGACATGTTGTTTAGAATCTTTGCTCTGTATAGCTCTATCAGGGGGGGACATGTTGTATAGAATCTTTGCTCTGTATAGCTCTATCAGGGGGAGGACATGTTGGTTAGAATCTTTGCTCTGTATAGCTCTATCAGGGGGCGGACATGTTGTTTAGAATCTTGGGTCAGATAATGAAGATCTGACCCAACATGTCCGCCTCCTGATAGAGCTATACAGAGCAGGGAGGGCTCAATTAAGTACTTTATGTGGATTATTTCAGTAAAAAGGAGGGTCACAGTGTTTTTGGGGTGGGGATTAAACCATTTCTATTCCAAGGGGCTTTTTGGGAGGCTCTGTTATGGATCTTGCAAATCTCATTTCATCCCCAAATAACGGATGTAACAAGTGCGCATTGGACGAGATTTGATCCAGATCGGAAATCAAATAATATCCCCCCAGGGAGAGTTTATTAAACAAGGGATCATGGAATCCTCAGCCGGTTCATGAAAACAGATCAGAGATAACAAACCCTGGACTGATTTATTTCTATCAGGATAATACCCACCACCTCTGCCGGGAGACTGTTTAAAGTATCCACTACTTCCACACCCCTGAAATCTCCTTCCAACTATAGTTTTCCATTTTCATGTTATTCTGTAAATCCCACTTTCTGTTTATTTTGATGGTATTTTTTTCCTGATCTGTTATCCAGAACCACACATCGGTCCAGCAGTTTATGAATGGAAATGGTTAATGCATGAATGATGGAGTCCGATTGTATCTTCTGGGAAGTATGTGCTTTAACACTGTGTTTAACTACAGGGCCTCATGCTTAAACTCCTTCACTGTATTAACCTCTACCACCTCTACTGGAAGACTATTCCATGCACCCACTACCCTCTCAGTAATGTAATACTTTCATTAGTCCCTGGCCTTATCTTATATCTAGGATAGCCTTATACCTATCCCACGCATGCTTAAACTCCTTCACTGTATTAACCTCTACCACTTCTACTGGTAGACTATTCCATACATCCACTACCCTCTCAGTAATGTAATACTTTCATTAGTCCCTGGCCTTATCTTATATCTAGGATAGCCTTATACCTATCCCATGCATGCTTAAACTCCTTCACTGTATTAACCTCTACCACCTCTACTGGAAGACTATTCCATGCACCCACTACCCTCTCAGTAATGTAATCCTTTCATTAGTCCCTGGCCTTATCTTATATCTAGGATAGCCTTATACCTATCCCATGCATGCTTAAACTCCTTCACTGTATTAACCTCTACCACTTCTACTGGTAGACTATTCCATGCATCCACTACTCTCTCAGTAATGTAATACTTTCATTAGTCCCTGGCCTTATCTTATATCTAGGATAGCCTTATACCTATCCCACGCATGCTTAAACTCCTTCACTGTATTAACCTCTACCACTTCTACTGGAAGACTATTCCATGCATCCACTACCCTCTCAGTAATGTAATACTTACAGTTTGTTACATATTAAATGATGTTAAACATTTTCTATTATGAAATAGAAGTGTCCTTGCTGAGGAGTAGGGTATGATCTACTCCTGATACTCCTGATACTGTGTATCAGTAAGGGTAGTTGTAAGGTAATATATCTGTGTCTGATTTGAGGATTCTGTATGTGACTGTGGAAAATGAGGCCCTGAAGAAGTTCATCACTCCCTGAGTCTCAGGATTGGGGTTTTGGGTTTGCACTTTAGAATCAGGATTGATATTCAGTCCTGTCAATTCTTCAGCCTTGTGAGGTCGATACAATGACTACCACTACCTTGGTAACACTGCTTATACTGTGACTGTATCACCTAAACACTGCTCATACTGTGACTGTATCACCCAAACACTGCTTATACTGTGACTGTATCACCTAAACACTGCTTATACTGTGACTGTATCACCCAAACACTGCTTATACTGTGACTGTATCACCCAAACACTGCTTATACCGTGACTGTGTCACCCAAACACTGCTTATACTGTGACTGTATCACCCAAACACTGCTTATACTGTGACTGTATCACCTAAACACTGCTTATACTGTGACTGTATCACCCAAACACTGCTCATACTGTGACTGTATCACCCAAACACTGCTTATACTGTGACTGTATAACCCAAACATTGCTTATACTGTGACTGTATCACCCAAACACTGCTTATACTGTGAATGTATCACCCAAACACTGCTTATACTGTGAATGTATCACCCAAACACTGCTTATACTGTGACTGGATCACCCAAACACTGCTTATACTGTGACTGGATCACCCAAACACTGCTTATACTGTGACTGGATCACCCAAACACTGCTTATACTGTGACTGGATCACCCAAACACTGCTTATACTGTGACTGGATCACCCAAACACTGCTTATACTGTGACTGTATCACCCAAACACTGCTTATACTGTGACTGTATCACCCAAACACTGCTTATACTATGACTGGATCACCCAAACACTGCTTATACTGTGACTGGATCACCCAAACACTGCTTATACTGTGACTGTATCACCCAAACACTGCTTATACTATGACTGGATCACCCAAACACTGCTTATACTGTGACTGGATCACCCAAACACTGCTTATACTGTGACTGGATCACCCAAACACTGCTTATACTGTGACTGTATCACCCAAACACTGCTTATACTGTGACTGGATCACCCAGACACTGCTTATACTGTGACTGGATCACCCAAACACTGCTTATACTGTGACTGGATCACCCAAACACTGCTTATACTGTGACTGGATCACCCAAACACTGCTTATACTGTGACTGGATCACCCAAACACTGCTTATACTGTGACTGGATCACCCAAACACTGCTTATACTGTGACTGGATCACCTAAACACTGCTTATACTGTGAATGGATCACCTAAACACTGCCTATACTGTGACTGTATCACCTAAACACTGCCTATACTGTGACTGTATCACCTAAACACTGCTTATACTGTGACTGTATCACCTAAACACTGCTTATACTGTGACTGTATCACCCAAACACTGCTTATACTGTGACTGTATCAGCTAAACACTGCTTATACTGTGACTGTGTCACCCAGACACTGCTTATACTGTGACTGTGTCACCCAGACACTGCTTATACTGTGACTGTATCACCCAAACACTGCTTATACTGTGACTGTATCACCCAAACACTGCTTATACTGTGACTGTATCACCTAAACACTGCTTATACTGTGACTGTATCACCCAAACACTGCTTATACTGTGACTGTATCACCTAAACACTGCTTATACTGTGACTGTATCACCCAAACACTGCTTATACTGTGACTGTATCACCCAAACACTGCTTATACTGTGACTGTATCACCTAAACACTGCTTATACTGTGACTGTATCACCCAAACATTGCTTATACTGCGACTGTATCACCTAAACACTGCTTATACTGTGACTGTATCACCCAAACACTGCTTATACTGTGACTGTATCACCCAAACATTGCTTATACTGTGACTGTATCACCTAAAAACTGCCTAAATATTGGGGTAAGTCATTGGTGAAATGTGGGTGCTGGTGCAAATCCGGTGACTGTAATGGGTTCTGGCAAGACCAGTAGGTGCAATGCTGGTGCTGTAATGCCCTGGGTGCAATCTGGGTGCTCGGACACGTCCTGTGAGTGCAGTTGGTGTTCTAGCGCAGGTCCTGTGAGTGGTGTGAGTGGGATGTGGGGGTCATAATGAAAAAAGGCAGGCGAAATGGAGTGAAGGGGCAGAAGAAGGAAGTAAGAACGAGTAAATCATTTTGTTTGAACCTATTTTATTATCTGATAATTATACTTTACCCCTTGCGACTGGTGGAGAGGGTGATGGAAGGAGGAGACGCCAAGGGGGTGGCGTGGCCCCCATAGGGCATCTGTCACCTAAGAATAAGCAATGTTTAGGTGATCGAGTCCCCTTCACAGTAACCTGGATTCCTGTGAAAATGATTAACTTGGTTAAATACTGCGGGGGAAATCTATAAAAGAAGCTCAATCTCACACTAGCGCCGATATATAATGCTAACTCCCGGCAGAAGACCCCCCCAGGGCTCAGCGCCGCGCCTTGCGCTATATATACCGCAAAAAAGACGCCTAAAATTGCCCTGAAAATTTCTGCCAATTTCAGGAGCAAAAAGTGCCCCTCGATCATGGCGAAGGCACACTTAACAGAACAAAAAAAGCATTTTTTTATTTTTTAATCAGTGCTTGGTTAATACATGTTTAGCACCTGAGACCACCTTATGAGCCTCTTGTAATCACCGGCTTATTTGGCTCACGTAGGAAACGTAAGGTGCACCTATAATTTGCCACCCCTTAATATACCCTGTTACCCCCTTATGCCACATGCTGCTCAAACTTAGACATAAATGGGGGGGGGGGGGGGGGGCAAGGAGTCTAGCAAACAGCTGTCCTGATTTCTGTCCCTCTGTTGCCCCCCAGCTGCTTGACATAACCCTCTCCTCTGTCCAACGCTTTTGTGCCAACACCCTTCCAGCCCCACAGCTGTTACCAAGTGTGTCTCAGGACTTTAATTAAAAGGAGGACACACAATAAGAAAGGAGGGGGGGGGGCTTGGTCACCCCTTCCAAGGAGACCCCCACCCTCCCCAATCTGCTTCGAGGCCTTGCATGTCGCGGATAGGCCTGTGGCTGTATTAAATGAAGTTTTGGTTGATGAGGGGGAGAGGAAGTGTGTGTGTTTGGGGGCTGGGGGGGGGGGGGGGGTGTTACTCTTGTCAGAGCATCTGTGTCCCTTTCAGACACTCGTGCCACATCCATTCAAGGGAAATAAAGAGACGGGCGAGGGGTATTGTGTGTGGCACACGCTGGACTGTGCACTCGTTACGCCCCCCTCCGCTCCCAGGAGCCAAAAGGTCATTTATATTAATTATTTGCATGGAGAAATTAAGTGGGCTATACAGACCATCTGCACGGCTCACGTCTGTCCCGGGGAAGCCGTAAAAAAAAACCCCCAAAAATGGTATTTACATAAGAAGAAATATACAAAACAAAAAAGTAAAGATAATATATTTATTATTATATTAAAATATGTGTATGTATCTGTGTGTGTGTGATGTATGTTATATATATATATATATATATATATATATATATATATATATATATATATATATATATATATATATATATATTGGTATACTAAGCATAAAATGGCCAATTGTATTTTTAAGCAGCTGTAATTAAAACAATAATTTCAAGAGTTTATAACCTTTTAATGCAAGTTTGCTGATCCCTTTGGACTGCAGATATACATATAATATTATTATTATTATTACTACTATTGGTTTTACTGGTCAGTTTGACCATCATCTATGCCTGTTAAAAATAAATGTGTATATATATTTTTTCTGGTACTGGAGAATCGTTTTGTTCAAACCTGGCCATTATTTTCCATAGATGTAATGAATGTGTTGACCCGTCTGTCTGTCTGTTTTGGGGGGGGGGGGTTTGTACTGATCTCTCAGATCAGAGTACAGGTTTAGTATTTTTACCTCTCGGGTAAATGTGTTTTAAGTTTCAAGTTGAACTAACTGAAATACCGGTTTTACTGGTGAATATCTGGGTTATTTTTTTTATTTTTTTTATGCCTGACATGGCGCCCTCTGGGTAAATACACTACTTCTCGCCACAGCAAGTGTCATGGTCGGCCCAAACGTAACGCACATGGAAGCGCTCACCCCTGCAACACCTTCATATATATATATATATATATATATTTTTTTTTTAAATCCCATCAGAATCCCGTAACCTGGCAACCATCGCCACAGCGACTGTGTTCCCAGGATACGTGGGAAGCATCTCCTACAAATACATTGACAGCTGAATCCTGGATGCATGTGTCATTTCTCTGCAGTGTGTAGCGGACATTCAGTGTACAGGAATTAATATGTAATATGGATGGCTCTATACCAGACGCTGTGCCCTTGGGCAGAGCCAGGGATGGCATCCAAGGCGGTATTGGAACGGCAGGATGGTAAAAACCTGGGTTGAGGACGTTGCTAATTAAACATGGCTTGACCTCCACAAGCCGCGTTTAGATCGGCCAGGATGGTATTATTTTCGAAGATTAATTCGTCGAAGGATACGAAAGCCCATACTTTTTAAAAAAATGTAAAATTGTATATAGAATTGATATTGGAAATGATGGGGGATGTTATTTTGTGCTACGCGGTCTATTTCCTGCTCTGTGTTGAGGCAGGAAGTGACCTGTGCACAGAAATATCCTCCCCCCCCTGGGGCCTTGTTACGTGTGTAACACAATTACTAGGTGTTCTGTTAACCAAAATGTATCATATTGTAGCTGTTTTTTTAATATATACAGTGTGTCCATACTCTCCCTCCGGCACCCTATAATCCCCTCCCCGACACCTCCTGGCGGGGTATCTCTCCAAACAAACAGGCTGTGGATTACCGTGGATCAGTGGCGTTTCATCGGGAGCCATTGGCCTGTCAGACAGATTTCCTGCCTTGTCAGACGCTGGTCGTTATCATTCTCCTCGGAGACAGTAATAATTATAAAAAGCTTATTCTTTAGGGGTCTGCGTTTAATCCCAGGAACAGTCACGGGTTATGTGGGGTTTATGGGGGGGGGGGGGGGTCGCTGTGTGTGACCTTGGGATAATTAAACCCTTTCACTGATTAGAGTTTGGCTGGGCACACACTGGTAGATAGTCATGGGAGTTGTAGTCCAACACCGGCTGGAGAACTTCCTGCTGCGCTTGCGCTATATAGCAGTCACCCCGTTGCCTCTTTGATGGGGTGACTGTATTGCCTGCCCCACTGATTTTTTTTTTTTTTCTCTTTAAATCTCTCAAGTAAACCTGACGTGATTCTTTAGACGTATATACCTGGGTTTCCAGGAGGCAGAGGCAGTCAAGAGGCCGGGGCCAAGTCTGCATGGAGCGGGGGGCTCGCCCTGTCTGTCTGATTGGGGTCTGCACAGAGCGGGGGGCTCGCCCTGTCTGTCTGAACGGGGTCTGCACCGAGCGGGGGGCTCGCCCTGTCTGTCTGATTGGGGTCTGCACGGAGCGGGGGGCTCGCCCTGTCCGTCTGATTGGGGTCTGCACTGAGCGGGGGGCTCGCCCTGTCTGTCTGATTGGGGTCTGCACAGAGCGGGGGGGGGGGGGGGAAAGTGTGAAAAACAATATTAGTTGTCCTTCTTAACTAAACCAGTCCATAACCTATGATCAATGTGCTCCATTTTTGCTTTTGTTTACAGGCCAGCTTGTCAGAGGCCCCTCCCACCAGTTTGGCGCCCCCCCCCCCCCACGGCGACTCCCTGATCCATGCGTTGGGGTTTGGGCCTTGAAGAGGCGTCCGGTTGACGATTCGGAGAGTTGGATGTGTAGAGTGCATCACGCTGCCTCTCCCACCGGTGATGTGAGTGTCCTCTGCGCGACTGGGGAGTAAGCCAGGGGGAGGATCTAGTGCTGACGCTAACCAACCGGACACAAGGTCTATAATAATCAGCCAGTAACGGGTCCCATATGGTGCCTGACCTGGTGGTGCCACCATACAAGAAAATTAAGCAACTGCTTGGGGCCTCCACGGGTTAGGGTTACTGACTGGGGGGAGGCAACTATGGAGAGGGCGGTCAGTTAACTAACACGGAGGCCCCACTTCTGATTTTTCTTTTTATGCTTGGAGGCCCCAAAAACCTAGGATTCCCCCCTCCCCCAGAGAGGCAGGGTGTAACCCCCCCCTGTCCCTGTAGTTCCAGCTCCCATGGGAGGACACAGACAGGCCTGTTCCCTAGCACACCTCCCAGCTAATCAGGATCCTGGGGGGCGGAGCTTAGGAGGTCACGTGTCAGCATTACCGCGCATGCAGTGACTCAAACTGGCAGCGCTAATGTGTATCGTAACCAAAGGATGGCGGCCTCAAATCAGGACTGTCCCACGTATAGCAGGAGAGTTGTGAGGTCTGGACTAACCGCTCATTTGATTGGATGCCATTGTCAGGGACACGCCTGCTGTTAGAGGCTGCCAGTGACTGCGTGTACACATGTACTGGTAGAACAATCCCACCCACTATTAAAGGGACAGTAAAGGCACCATGTTACCCTCCTTTTTGTTTATACAGTGGACATTATTATAGGAGCTTTATTATTATTATTAGGATTATTATAAGAGTATTATTATTATTATTATTAGGATTATTATTATTATTATTAGGATTATTATTATTATTAGGATTATTATAAGAGTATTATTATTATTATTAGGATTATTATAAGAGTATTATTATTATTATTATTAGGATTATTATTATTATTATTAGGATTATTATTATTATTATGATTATTATAAGAGTATTATTATTATTATTAGGATTATTATAAGAGTATTATTATTAGGATTATTATTTGGTTTATTATAAGAGTATTATTATTAGGATTATTATTATTAGGATTATTATTGCAGTAGCCATTTGCTTTCTGCAGACCCTGCATTTATAAAATGCTGACCCCCAAACTCTCTCTGACTGTGCCACACCCCTTTATTCATACACATGCTCCTTGTGTTTATATCCATCTATTTATAGATACATATACATACTGTATTTAGTAGTATCTGTGCCTGGTGGTCCTGAGATGAGACCTCACAGGGTCTGCGTGGTAAGGCTGGCAGTGCAGGGGTCTGGGTGGTAAGGCTGGCAGTGCAGGGGTCTGGGTGGTAAGGCTGGCAGTGCAGGGGTCTGTGTGGTAAGGTTGGCAGTGCAGGGGTCTGTGTGGTAAGGTTGGCAGAGGCGGGGTCTGGGTGGGAAGGTTGGCAGTGCAGGGGTCTGAGTGGGAAGGTTGGCAGTGCGGGGGTCTGTGTGGTAAGGTTGGCAGTGCAGGGGTCTGAGTGGGAAGGTTGGCAGTGCGGGGGTCTGTGTGGTAAGGCTGGCAGTGCAGGGGTCTGTGTGGTAAGGCTGGCAGTGCAGGGGTCTGCGTGGTAAGGCTGGCAGTGCAGGGGTCTGCGTGGTAAGGTTGGCAGAGGCGGGGTCTGGGTGGGAAGGTTGGCAGTGCAGGGGTCTGTGTGGTAAGGTTGGCAGTGCAGAGGTCTGTGTGCTGAGGTTGGCAGTGCGGGGGTCTGCGTGGTAAGGCTGGCAGTGCAGGGGTCTGCGTGGTAAGGCTGGCAGTGCAGGGGTCTGAGTGGGAAGGTTGGCAGTGTGGGGGTCTGGGTGGGAAGGTTGGCAGTGCGGGGGTCTTGGTGGGAAGGTTGGCAGTGCGGGGGTCTGGGTGGGAAGGTTGGCAGTGCGGGGGTCTGTGTGCTGAGGTTGGCAGTGCGGGGGTCTGTGTGCTGAGGTTGGCAGTGCGGGGGTCTGTGTGCTGAGGTTGGCAGTGGCAGAGGTGAGCAAGCAGTGGGCAGAATGCCATGTGAAGATCCTTAATGAATGTGTAGAAATCTGATGCGCACAGCCGCTCTCTCCCAAACACACACTGCTAATTAGCCGCTCGTTAGACCAAACCATCAGAATAAAAGCCCAGCGGGGCTCGTCCTGTCTCTTTTCTTGCGCCTTTGCTGTATATCAGAGCAGTGGGCTATACAGAGATACCTCATATACACAGACCACACACCATGCTGCCAGGGTATTCATTAACCCTCTCTGCCTCTAGTAACACACGGTATCCCTGGCTGAACATAGGCATGTAATGCTTCCATGCACGCAAATCAACTGACTACTCCCACTGCTGGGCAACCCAGACACAAGGGAGCTGTGGGACCCGGCGTATGCTCCTCCCACTGCCGGGTGACACAGACAGCAGGGAGCAATAGGACACAGTGTATGCTCCTCCCACCTTAGGGTGGCACAGACAGACATGCAGTATGCCCCTCCCACTGCAGGGTGGCATGTAACGTGTAATTATTAGACAGTCCTGTGTCTGCTAGGCCCCATTATCCGTGTGTCTGTGTCTGGATGTGTCTGGTATCCCAGGGAATGTCTCTCCTGTCAATGGCATGCACTCTCTGCACACTGCGGAGGATTGTACCCATTCCCTACGCCCCCCCCCCCCCCCTCTCCTTCCTTCCCCAATCCAGACTCACTTTAAAGTGACTGCACTACATGCTCTTGCCATCTTTAACCCTGTAGCTGCCAGGGGCGTGGTGGCGGCGCGAGCCATGAACTTCTTGGCAAAGCAGAAATATTACATGAGGTTTAAAATTTGCAGAAACGTCTGGATCAGAAGGGGGGAAAAAAATTAAAAAGCCTAATTAGTTCCTCCTACGTGATGTATAAGCCCAGTCGCTCCCTTCCTCCTGCTCAGAATCAGTAATGTCTCTGCAAATCGCGCAGGGCAGAGGACTCCACAAAAGGTGACATTATTTTATTAATCTGCCACCGAGGGGGGAGGAATGTTCCTGTAGGGGGTTAATGTCATGTGTAAGGGTTACCGGGAGATCCAGCATAAAATACTCTCACATTTATTACTACACGTACACTCCCCCTTTAAAACCACGTGGGGAGGGCTGAATATAACCCCCTTCCTGGTACCGAAAAGGTGTAATTTGCAGATTACATAAAAGGTTGTTGCTTCATTTCATTTATTGTTTGTAATTTTTTTCACAGCCCCTCCGTATAGCCACAGCCCCTCCGTATAGCCACAGCCCCTCCGTATAGCCACAGCCCCTCCGTATATACACAGCCCCTCCGTATAGCCACAGCCCCTCCGTATAGCCACAGCCCCTCCGTATAGCCACAGCCCCTCCGTATAGCCACAGCCCCTCCGTATAGCCACAGCCCCTCTGTATAGCCACAGTCCCTACATTTTAAATGCATTTTATTACTTTTTTTTTCTTTCTCCGGCCCACCATATGTTTTCAATCTACTTGAGAGATGTCTGGGGAGGGTGGAGAGAGAGAATGGAGGACGAGCAGAGAGGTAGGGGAGAGAGTTGCACAGGATTATGGGAGTTTCTTGTACCACTCTGCATCTGCAGGGTGATTTCAGTCTGTTGAATGGAGGAAGGTTTAGGCTCTTATTGCACTTGTGTGGCATAGCGGGGGTTAAGGGTGCGTGGAACGTGCATTCTCACTTGGTACGGGCAGTGTGAGGGTCTGTGCGTTGATATCTGTGCCGCTCTGTACATCCTCCTGTAAAGTCGCTTTTATAATTGTATTTATATGAATGTTTTTTGTTTTATTTTTGGAATTTCAGCCCTGCAGCTCCTGAGATGAACAAACTGCGCCAGAGCCTACGGCGAAAAAAGCAGACGTACGTGCCAGAAGCGAGTCGCCCCCACCAGTGGGGGGCAGACGAGGAGGCAGTGAGGAGGGGGAAATGCAGTTTCCCCGTAAGGGTGAGTGCCCCATAGACCTCAGATCTCTGCCGTGTTCCCCGTCACTTTCCGCAACCTTTGTGTTCATTGGTCACACCCCTTACTCTACGTGTGGCTCCCCTTACTCATTTAACCTTTGCACTATTACCACCACATACCTTACAACACTGCCAGCTTGCCCCCTCACCCCTATTCACAGTGCCAGATTTCAGACCGGATGTCTGTGCAGGTAGAGCGCAAGGCAGTCAGGGCAGATGTACCAGCAACAATGGTAGAGCTGCCGCCCTCTTCTACTGGAAGACTATTCCATGCATCCACTACCCTCTCAGTAAAGTAATACTTCCAATAGTCCCTGGCCTTATCTTATATCTAGGATAGCCTTATACCTATCCCATGCATGCTTAAACTCCTTCACTGTATTAACCTCTACCACTTCTACTGGAAGACTATTCCATGCATCCACTACCCTCTCAGTAATGTAATACTTTCATTAGTCCCTGGCCTTATCTTATATCTAGGATAGCCTTATACCTATCCCATGCATGCTTAAACTCCTTCACTGTATTAACCTCTACCACTTCTACTGGAAGACTATTCCATGCATCCACTACCCTCTCAGTAAAGTAATACTTTCATTAGTCCCTGGCCTTATCTTATATCTAGGATAGCCTTATACCTATCCCATGCATGCTTAAACTCCTTCACTGTATTAACCTCTACCACTTCTACTGGAAGACTATTCCATACATCCACTACCCTCTCAGTAATGTAATACTTTCATTAGTCCCTGGCCTTATCTTATATCTAGGATAGCCTTATACCTATCCCACGCATGCTTAAACTCCTTCACTGTATTAACCTCTACCACTTCTACTGGAAGACTATTCCATGCATCCACTACCCTCTCAGTACAGTAATACTCCCTGTTACGTCCTCTTGTTGTGGTAGTTTTTCTCGCCCGTTACACTGTGGCACTGTATTCTCTAGTCTTGGTTTTGGGCAGTCTGAATGGTGTGATATTGAATCCAGTTAGTGTGAGGATGGATCGTGGCAGCCACTAGCTGATAATGCCTGTCAGGGTTATAAGAGGGGAAACCTATCAGTGGGGTCCGTAACCGAAACACCAGGCTTCCTCACCTCTGCACAAGTTATCCAGCAAACCCAGCCACAGCGGTGCCAGGCTGATCCCTCCAGGCGCAGTGCGCTATCAGTCCCAACTATTCGCGCAGAGCAAAAACGAAATAATATGGCGCCCGCTTGCTTTTCATGCCCCATATAATCTGGCCCCTCTTGCATGGAAGATGAGGGGATGCGCTGGTCTCTCCTGCTCTCTGTCTCGCTCCAGCCCTGGACCTTATCTTCCGTCCTCTTTCCTTCTCATGTACAATTTCTCTGGGCGGCGACCGGGACTGCGGCAAAATACCGGCGGTATGGCAACTCGAATCTAACACTCGTCCGCGTACTAAATAAGGTCTGTTTTTTATCTGCAGTACCTGGGACATGTAGAGGTGGACGAATCACGAGGCATGCATGTGTGCGAAGACGCAGTGAAAAAACTCAAACTGGTCAGTTTTATATTATATATTATTTGATATCTGATTTACACTATATATATACTGCAGATCCCCAGGAGGACATAGAGAGGGAGTGATAGCACTTTATAGATCCCTGGTAAGATCTCACCTAGAGTATTGTGTTCAGTTCTATAGAGCAGATCCAAAGGAGGACATAGAAAGGGAGTGATAGCACTTTATAGATCACTGGTAAGATCTCACCTAGAGTATTGTGATCAGTTCTATAGAGCAGATCCCCAGGAGGATATAGAGGGGGAGTGATAGCACTTTATAGATCACTGGTAAGATCTCACCTAGAGTATTGTGATCAGTTCTATAGAGCAGATCCCCAGGAGGACATAGAGAGGGAGAGTGATAGCACTTTATAGATCACTGGTAAGATCTCACCTAGAGTATTGTGTTCAGTTCTATAGAGCAGATCCAAAGGAGCACATAGAGGGGGAGTGATAGCACTTTATAGATCCCTGGTAACACCTAGAGTATTGTGATCAGTTCTATAGAGCAGATCCCCAGGAGGACATAGAGAGGGAGTGATAGCACTTTATAGATCACTGGTAAGATCTCACCTAGAGTATTGTGATCAGTTCTATAGAGCAGATCCCCAGGAGGACATAGAGAGGGGATGAGAGCACTTTATAGATCACTGGTAAGATCTCACCTAGAGTATTGTGATCAGTTCTATAGAGCAGATCCCCAGGAGGACATAGAGAGGGAGTGATAGCACTTTATAGATCACTGGTAAGATCTCACCTAGAGTATTGTGATCAGTTCTATAGAGCAGATCCCCAGGATGACATAGAGAGGGAGTGATAGCACTTTATAGATCACTGGTAAGATCTCACCTAGAGTATTGTGATCAGATCTATAGAGCAGATCCCCAGGAGGACATAGAGAGGGAGTGATAGCACTTTATAGATCACTGGTAAGTTCTCACCTAGAGTATTGTGATCAGTTCTATAGAGCAGATCCCCAGGAGGACATAGAGAGGGAGTGATAGCACTTTATAGATCACTGGTAAGATCTCACCTAGAGTATTGTGATCAGTTCTATAGAGCAGATCCCCAGGAGGACATAGAGAGGGAGTGATAGCACTTTATAGATCACTGGTAAGATCTCACCTAGAGTATTGTGATCAGTTCTATAGAGCAGATCCCCAGGAGGACATAGAGAGGGAGTGATAGCACTTTATAGATCACTGGTAAGATCTCACCTGGAGTATTGTGGTCAGTTCTATAGAGCAGATCCCCAGGAGGACATAGAGAGGGTGTGATAGCACTTTATAGATCACTGGTAAGATCTCACCTAGAGTATTGTGATCAGTTCTATAGAGCAGATCCCCAGGAGGACATAGAGAGGGAGTGATAGCACTTTATAGATCACTGGTAAGATCTCACCTAGAGTATTGTGATCAGTTCTATAGAGCAGATCCCCAGGAGGACATAGAGAGGGAGTGATAGCACTTTATAGATCACTGGTAAGATCTCACCTAGAGTATTGTGATCAGTTCTATAGAGCAGATCCCCAGGAGGACATAGAGAGGGAGTGATAGCACTTTATAGATCACTGGTAAGATCTCACCTAGAGTATTGTGATCAGTTCTATAGAGCAGATCCCCAGGAGGACATAAAGAGGGAGTGATAGCACTTTATAGATCACTGGTAAGATCTCACCTAGAGTATTGTGATCAGTTCTATAGAGCAGATCCCCAGGAGGACATAGAGAGGGAGTGATAGTACTTTATAGATCACTGGTAAGATCTCACCTAGAGTATTGTGATCAGTTCTATAGAGCAGATCCCCAGGAGGACATAGAGAGGGAATGATAGCACTTTATAGATCACTGGTAAGATCTCACCTAGAGTATTGTGATCAGATCTATAGAGCAGATCCCCAGGAGGACATAGAGAGGGAGTGATAGCATGTTATAGATCACTGGTAAGATCTCACCTAGAGTATTGTGATCAGTTTTATAGAGCAGATCCCCAGGAGGACATAGAGAGGGAGTGATAGCACTGTATAGATCACTGGTAAGATCTCACCTAGAGTATTGTGATCAGTTCTATAGAGCAGATCCCCAGGAGGACATAGTGAGGGAGTCATAGCACTTTATAGATCACTGGTAAGATCTCACCTAGAGTATTGTGTTCAGTTCTATAGAGCAGATCCCCAGGAGGACATAGAGAGGGAGTGATAGCACTTTATAGATCACTGGTATGATCTCACCTAGAGTATTGTGATCAGTTCTATAGAGCAGATCCCCAGGAGGACATAGAGAGGGAGTGATAGCACTTTATAGATCACTGGTAAGATCCCACCTAGAGTATTGTGATCAGTTCTATAGAGCAGATCCCCAGGAGGACATAGAGAGGGAGTGATAGTACTTTATAGATCACTGGTAAGATCTCACCTAGAGTATTGTGATCAGTTCTATAGAGCAGATCCCCAGGAGGACATAGAGAGGGAATGATAGCACTTTATAGATCACTGGTAAGATCTCACCTAGAGTATTGTGATCAGTTCTATAGA
This sequence comes from Pelodytes ibericus, assembly GCA_036172795.1. Taxonomy (NCBI): domain Eukaryota; kingdom Metazoa; phylum Chordata; class Amphibia; order Anura; family Pelodytidae; genus Pelodytes; species Pelodytes ibericus. Next base: position 6,777,936 of record CM069861.1, on the reverse strand, counting down.
GCAGATCCCCAGGAGGACATAGAGAGGGAGTGATAGTACTTTATAGATCACTGGTAAGATCTCACCTAGAGTATTGTGATCAGTTCTATAGAGCAGATCCCCAGGAGGACATAGAGAGGGAATGATAGCACTTTATAGATCACTGGTAAGATCTCACCTGGAGTATTGTGGTCAGTCCTGTGGAGCAGATTGTTATGCATTATATTGTGCACTGATCCAATATAAATTAGTATTACAGTAACATTGTTTCATATTTTGGGGATTTGATTTGTATCCTCTCTTTGCTCCGCAGTTTGTCCTTTTTGGTGGTAATAAGCAATTTGCAGGAATCCCAGTAATTGGATTGCAGAGAGAGGTTTAACTGTGATAATAAGTAGCATTTGGATGAGATGAATGTGCCGCAGGGTGAGACTGGGAGATAAGATGAAAGGGTTTGGTGCGAGTTCCTCAGATCTGGGGCGGATTTAACGAGTGGCAGGAAAGAGTCCAAAACGCACATGAAAGACATGGCAAGCTCTGAATCTCCTGGCCGCTCCAGGACAATCTGCCTGAGCCTCACACAGGATTAGGTCTAACTGCATTAGCAAACGCTTTAATTCCTAATGTTTTAATTCATTTTACTGTGTCCGGGCAGCAGGCTGTATAATGGCCAATATACACACCCAGCAAAGCGTTAACTCACACAGAACAGAAACATGTATACAAACATCAAGATCTGTACATATATATACACAGTATAGACCAGCATAGATATACACACACACAGAGGCACAGTATACACACACACACGGAGGCACAGTATACACACACACACGGAGGCACAGTATACACACACACACGGAGGCACAGTATACACACACACACGGAGGCACAGTATACACACACACACGGAGGCACAGTATATACACACACACACGGAGGCACAGTATACACACACACACACGGAGGCACAGTATACACACACACACGGAGGCACAGTATATACACACACACACGGAGGCACAGTATATACACACACACACGGAGGCACAGTATACACACACACACACGGAGGCACAGTATACACACACACACACGGAGGCACAGTATACACACACACACACGGAGGCACAGTATATACACACACACACGGAGGCACAGTATATACACACACACACGGAGGCACAGTATACACACACACGGAGGCACAGTATACACACACACGGAGGCACAGTATACACACACACACGGAGGCACAGTATACACACACACAGAGGCACAGTATACACACACACACGGAGGCACAGTATACACACACACGGAGGCACAGTATACACACACACACACGGAGGCACAGTATACACACACACACGGAGGCACAGTATACACACACACACGGAGGCACAGTATACACACACACACACGGAGGCACAGTATACACACACACACACGGAGGCACAGTATACACACACACACACGGAGGCACAGTATACACACACACACACGGAGGCACAGTATACACACACACGGAGGCACAGTATACACACACACACGGAGGCACAGTATACACACACACACACAGAGGCACAGTATACACACACACACACAGAGGCACAGTATATACACACACACACGGAGGCACAGTATACACACACACACACGGAGGCACAGTATACACACACACACGGAGGCACAGTATAGACACACACGGAGGCACAGTATAGACACACACGGAGGCACAGTATACACACACACGGAGGCACAGTATACACACACACACGGAGGCACAGTATAGACACACACGGAGGCACAGTATAGACACACACGTAGGCACAGTATACACACACACACGGAGGCACAGTATACACACACACACGGAGGCACAGTATACACACACACACACGGAGGCACAGTATACACACACACACGGAGGCACAGTATACACACACACACACGGAGGCACAGTATATACACACACACACGGAGGCACAGTATATACACACACACACGGAGGCACAGTATACACACACACGGAGGCACAGTATACACACACACACGGAGGCACAGTATACACACACACAGAGGCACAGTATACACACACACACGGAGGCACAGTATACACACACACGGAGGCACAGTATACACACACACACACGGAGGCACAGTATACACACACACACGGAGGCACAGTATACACACACACACACGGAGGCACAGTATACACACACACACACGGAGGCACAGTATACACACACACACACGGAGGCACAGTATACACACACACACACGGAGGCACAGTATACACACACACACACGGAGGCACAGTATACACACACACGGAGGCACAGTATACACACACACACGGAGGCACAGTATACACACACACACACAGAGGCACAGTATACACACACACACACAGAGGCACAGTATATACACACACACACGGAGGCACAGTATACACACACACACACGGAGGCACAGTATACACACACACACGGAGGCACAGTATAGACACACACGGAGGCACAGTATAGACACACACGGAGGCACAGTATACACACACACGGAGGCACAGTATACACACACACACGGAGGCACAGTATAGACACACACGGAGGCACAGTATAGACACACACGTAGGCACAGTATACACACACACACGGAGGCACAGTATACACACACACACGGAGGCACAGTATACACACACACACACGGAGGCACAGTATACACACACACACACGGAGGCACAGTATACACACACACACACGGAGGCACAGTATACACACACACACACACGGAGGCACAGTATACACACACACATATGGAAGCACAGCTCACACACACACACACACACACACACACACACACGGAGGCACAGTATACACACACACACGTAGGCACAGTATACACACACACACGGAGGCACAGTATACACACACACACGGAGGCACAGTATAGACACACACGGAGGCACAGTATAGACACACACGTAGGCACAGTATACACACACACACGGAGGCACAGTATACACACACACACGGAGGCACAGTATACACACACACACACGGAGGCACAGTATACACACACACACACGGAGGCACAGTATACACACACACACACGGAGGCACAGTATACACACACACACACACGGAGGCACAGTATACACACACACATATGGAAGCACAGCTCACACACACACACACACACACACACACACACACGTAGGCACAGTATACACACACACACGGAGGCACAGTATACACACACACACGTAGGCACAGTATACACACACACACGGAGGCACAGTATACACACACACACACACGGAGGCACAGTATACACACACACACACGGAGGCACAGTATACACACACACACGGAGGCACAGTATACACACACACACGGAGGCACAGTATACACACACACAGAGGCACAGTATACACACACACAGAGGCACAGTATATACACACACACACGGAGGCACAGTATACACACACACACACGGAGGCACAGTATACACACACACACGGAGGCACAGTATAGACACACACGGAGGCACAGTATACACACACACGGAGGCACAGTATACACACACACACGGAGGCACAGTATAGACACACACGGAGGCACAGTATACACACACACAGAGGCACAGTATATACACACACACACGGAGGCACAGTATACACACACACACGGAGGCACAGTATACACACACACACGGAGGCACAGTATAGACACACACGGAGGCACAGTATACACACACACGGAGGCACAGTATACACACACACACGGAGGCACAGTATAGACACACACGGAGGCACAGTATACACACACACGTAGGCACAGTATACACACACACGGAGGCACAGTATACACACACACACACACGGAGGCACAGTATACACACACACACACGGAGGCACAGTATACACACACACACACGGAGGCACAGTATACACACACACACACACGGAGGCACAGTATACACACACACATATGGAAGCACAGCTCACACACACACACACACACACACGTAGGCACAGTATACACACACACACACGGAGGCACAGTATACACACACACATATGGAAGCACAGCTCACACACACACACACACACACACACACACACACACACACATGGAGGCACAGTATATATATACACACACACACAGAGGCACAGTATACACACACATTTGGAGGCACAGCACACACGCACACATACATGGAGGCACAGTATACACACACACACACACACACACATGGAGGCACAGTACACACACACACACACACACACACATGGAGGCACAGTACACACACACACACACACACACACACACACACACATGGAGGTACAGTACACACACACACACACACATGGAGGCACAGTACACACACACACACACACATGGAGGCACAGTACACACACACACACACACACACACACACACGGAGGCACAGTACACACACACACACACATGGAGGCACAGTACACACACACACACACACACACACACACACGGAGGCACAGTACACGCACACACACACACACACACACATGGAGGCACAGTACACACACACACACACATGGAGGCACAGTACACACACACACACACACACACACACACACACACACACACACACACACACACATGGAGGCACAGTACACACACACACACACACACACACACACACACATGGAGGCACAGTACACACACACACATGGAGGCACAGTACACACACACACACATGGAGGCACAGTACACACACACACACACACACACACACACATGGAGGCACAGTACACACACACACACACATGGAGGCACAGTACACACACACACACACACACACACACACACACACACACACATGGAGGCACAGTACACACACACACACACACACACACACACATGGAGGCACAGTACACACACACACACACACACACACACACATGGAGGCACAGTACACACACACACACACACACACACATGGAGGCACAGTACACACACACACATGGAGGCACAGTACACACACACACACATGGAGGCACAGTACACACACACACACATGGAGGCACAGTACACACACACACACATGGAGGCACAGTACACACACACACACACACACACATGGAGGCACAGTACACACACACACACACACACACACACACACATGGAGGCACAGTACACACACACACATGGAGGCACAGTACACACACACACACACACACACACACACACATGGAGGCACAGTACACACACACACACACACACACATGGAGGCACAGTACACACACACACACACACATGGAGGCACAGTACACACACACACACATGGAGGCACAGTACACACACACACACACACACACACATGGAGGCACAGTACACACACACACACATGGAGGCACAGTACACACACACACACACACACACACACACACACACACATGGAGGCACAGTACACACACACACACACACACACACACATGGAGGCACAGTACACACACACACATGGAGGCACAGTACACACACACACACACATGGAGGCACAGTACACACACACACATGGAGGCACAGTACACACACACACACATGGAGGCACAGTACACACACACACACACACACACACATGGAGGCACAGTACACACACACACACACACACACACACACATGGAGGCACAGTACACACACACACACACACACACACACACACACACATGGAGGCACAGTACACACACACACACACACACACACACACATGGAGGCACAGTACACACACACACATGGAGGCACAGTACACACACACACACACACATGGAGGCACAGTACACACACACACACACACACACACACACACATGGAGGCACAGTACACACACACACACACACACACACATGGAGGCACAGTACACACACACACACACACACACACACACACACACACACATGGAGGCACAGTACACACACACACACACACACACACACACACACATGGAGGCACAGTACACACACACACACACACACACACACACATGGAGGCACAGTACACACACACACATGGAGGCACAGTACACACACACACACACACACACACATGGAGGCACAGTACACACACACACACACACACACACACACACACACATGGAGGCACAGTACACACACACACACACACACACACACATGGAGGCACAGTACACACACACACATGGAGGCACAGTACACACACACACACACACACATGGAGGCACAGTACACACACACACACACACACACACACACACACATGGAGGCACAGTACACACACACACACACACACATGGAGGCACAGTACACACACACACACACATGGAGGCACAGTACACACACACACACACACACACACACACACATGGAGGCACAGTACACACACACACACACATGGAGGCACAGTACACACACACACACACACACACACACGGAGGCACAGTACACACACACACACACACATGGAGGCACAGTACACACACACACACACACGGAGGCACAGTACACACACACACACACACATGGAGGCACAGTACACACACACACACACACACACACATGGAGGCACAGTACACACACACACACACATGGAGGCACAGTACACACACACACACACACGGAGGCACAGTACACACACACACACACATGGAGGCACAGTACACACACACACACACACACACACACATGGAGGCACAGTACACACACACACACACACACACACACACATGGAGGCACAGTACACACACACACACACACACACACACACACACACACACACATGGAGGCACAGTACACACACACACACACACACACACACATGGAGGCACAGTACACACACACACACACACATGGAGGCACAGTACACACACACACACACACACATGGAGGCACAGTACACACACACACACACACACACACATGGAGGCACAGTACACACACACACATGGAGGCACAGTACACACACACACACATGGAGGCACAGTACACACACACACACACACACACACACACACACACATGGAGGCACAGTACACACACACACACACACACACACATGGAGGTACAGTACACACACACACACATGGAGGCACAGTACACACACACACACACATGGAGGCACAGTACACACACACACACATGGAGGCACAGTACACACACACACACATGGAGGCACAGTACACACACACACACACACACACACACACACACACACACACACACACACATGGAGGCACAGTACACACACACACACACACACACACACACGGAGGCACAGTACACACACACACACATGGAGGCACAGTACACACACACACATGGAGGCACAGTACACACACACACATGGAGGCACAGTACACACACACACATGGAGGCACAGTACACACACACACATGGAGGCACAGTACACACACACACATGGAGGTACAGTACACACACACACACATGGAGGTACAGTACACACACACACATGGAGGTACAGTACACACACACACATGGAGGCACAGTACACACACACATGGAGGCACAGTACACACACACACATGGAGGCACAGTACACACACACACATGGAGGTACAGTACACACACACACACATGGAGGCACAGTACACACACACACACATGGAGGCACAGTACACACACACACACACACACACACACACATGGAGGCACAGTACACACACACACACATGGAGGCACAGTACACACACACACACATGGAGGCACAGTACACACACACACATGGAGGCACAGTACACACACACACACATGGAGGCACAGTACACACACACACATGGAGGCACAGTACACACACACACACACACACACACACATGGAGGCACAGTACACACACACACATGGAGGCACAGTACACACACACACATGGAGGCACAGTACACACACACACACATGGAGGCACAGTACACACACACACACACACACACACACACACACACACATGGAGGCACAGTACACACACACACACATGGAGGCACAGTACACACACACACACATGGAGGCACAGTACACACACACACATGGAGGCACAGTACACACACACACACATGGAGGCACAGTACACACACACACATGGAGGCACAGTACACACACACACACACACACACACACACATGGAGGCACAGTACACACACACACATGGAGGCACAGTACACACACACACATGGAGGCACAGTACACACACACACACATGGAGGCACAGTACACACACACACACACACACACACACACACACACACATGGAGGCACAGTACACACACACACACATGGAGGCACAGTACACACACACACATGGAGGCACAGTACACACACACACACACACACACACACACATGGAGGCACAGTACACACACACACATGGAGGCACAGTACACACACACACACACACACACACACACACACACACATGGAGGCACAGTACACACACACACACACACACACACATGGAGGCACAGTACACACACACACACACACACACACACACACACACACATGGAGGCACAGTACACACACACACACATGGAGGCACAGTACACACACACACACACACACACACACATGGAGGCACAGTACACACACACACACACACACACACACATGGAGGCACAGTACACACACACACACACACACACACACACACACACATGGAGGCACAGTACACACACACACACACACACACACACACACACATGGAGGCACAGTACACACACACACACACACACACACACACACACACACACACACATGGAGGCACAGTACACACACACACACACACACCCACATGGAGGCACAGTACACACACACACACACACACACACACATGGAGGCACAGTACACACACACACATGGAGGCACAGTACACACACACACACACACACACACACACACACACATGGAGGCACAGTACACACACACACACACACACACACACACACACACACATGGAGGCACAGTACACACACACACACACACACACACATGGAGGCACAGTACACACACACACACACACACACACATGGAGGCACAGTACACACACACACACATGGAGGCACAGTACACACACACACACACACATGGAGGCACAGTACACACACACACACACACACACATGGAGGCACAGTACACACACACACACACACACACACACACACATGGAGGCACAGTACACACACACACACACACATGGAGGCACAGTACACACACACACACACACACACACACACACACACACACATGGAGGCACAGTACACACACACACACACACACACACATGGAGGCACAGTACACACACACACACACACACACACATGGAGGCACAGTACACACACACACACATGGAGGCACAGTACACACACACACACACACACACACACATGGAGGCACAGTACACACACACACACACACACACACATGGAGGCACAGTACACACACACACACACACACACACACATGGAGGCACAGTACACACACACACACACACACACACACACACACACACACACATGGAGGCACAGTACACACACACACACACACACCCACATGGAGGCACAGTACACACACACACACACACACACACATGGAGGCACAGTACACACACACACATGGAGGCACAGTACACACACACACACACACACACACACACACACACACACACATCCTGTAGCTAATCCTATATGTTTTTCCTTCCTGCCCCCAGCTTGGGAAGAAGTCCATTAAAGCGATCCTCTGGGTCTCCGCTGATGGGCTGCGAGTTGTGGACGATAAAACCAAGGTGAGCAGCGTCTCTGTTAGAGTGTCAGCTCCTGGGAGCAGGACTTTCCTCGTCCATTGTAAAGCCTTGGGGAATATGACTGTGCTTTATAAATAATACTAATAATAACTGTCAGCAATGTGTGTCTAATGCCGGTCACAGGGCTTCAACCATCAGCGGGGGGCACTGCAGGCAAATGCAAAATCAAGACCAAAGTAGCCGAGTTGGAACATTCTCCCTTTCAGCTGTACTTCAAGGTCTGCCAGAGCAGTATATAGTGGTACTGGGTATGGCCGCATGGTACAGTTTATGATAAATCCCTCACTGCTGCCGGGAGATATTCCCCACCCAGCCGCCAAAAAAACTCTTTACTTCTCTGGACGTACAGAGGTAGTGCAGCTATGGGAAATCTCAATTCCTAAAATGTGTTACAGAGCGAAACCCCAAAATGTGAGATTATTATTTCTATTAAATAAATAATAAAAATCCCAAAAAACGATAACTATAATAACAAAACCCCAGAAGACAAAAGTTAGACAGCGTTTCAGACCTTCCCCCTCCCCCCCCCCACCGCGTTTTTCTAGCGGTCTGCGTTCTCTTTCGCATGCGTTTAAATCTTGGCGGTTTTTATTTTATTTATTTTTTTGTTTAAGCCCCGTGTGACTCCCTACGTTTGTCCCCATCTTTTCCAGGATCTGATAGTGGATCAGACTATTGAGAAAGTCTCCTTCTGCGCTCCAGACCGTAACTTTGACAAGGCGTTCTCCTACATCTGCCGCGACGGTACCAGCCGCCGCTGGATCTGCCACTGCTTCATGGCGCTGAAAGATTCCGTGAGTATGGGGGCCGGTTCAGGAAGACCATGGGGGGGTACGCTGCGGTGGAAGAAAAGGGTTGTTGGGGTTTTTTTTTCTCCCAAATTCAATCGTTGTCGACAAAAAAAAATATTATATATATTTTTTTTATTAGCAATAAATTAGTAGAAAAGAGGTATCTGCAACCAAAATGGAGAGAAAAGAGAATGGAATGAGAGCTACAACTGCAAGTCACATCGGAAGTGTTTCCAACACTAGAATTTGGACAGCACCCCAGAACCGGCATATGTCATATAGAGCACCACCGGAGTGACCCAAATCCATACAATGCAATACATTCAGTGTGCAGCTATACAACATATTATCTTATTATCATTTTTTAAAATATTTGAAGATATTTTAAAAACACCTAACTTAGATGAAAAAATATTGGAGATTTAGTCTCAATAAATGACTAAATATATATATTTCTTAGCCCATCACTTCACCAAAGTACTCCAAAAAAAAACCAAACGCATGCTTCCCGGTACATCGCAAGGAACAGTGTATAGTACGGTAGTGACTTAAATAAGAGATAAGGAAGAAAGAATGAACGGGGGGCTACGTGGGCCGAACGACTCTTATCTGATGGAGCAGCCCATGTCTCCTATAATAATATAGTTTCAAATCAGAATTAAAACAAAGCCACGGGAATCCAAAGTTCCCGAATTGTATTAATAAATTACCAAATATCTCTGAAAACCAAAATCCGTCAAACAAAATTCCCTGTTTGACGGATACATGTGCATTTCACAGGGGTGACATATCATGTCATGTAGTATCTGCAGCACGGTTTCCCTCTCCCAAAGTCCTACATGTTGCATGTGAAGCTTACAGACCAGTCCTGTTGCTTCCAATCACTCAGGTGGTCTTTCTGTGTGAGGGTCTGGTGCTAGTGAGCAGGGACCTTGCAGACACTGTGCCTCACGCCCCATCCCTGCTACACAGGACGGAGACTTATTAAAAAAAAAAAAAAATCTAAATATTCGTTGTTTTTTGATAATTGACCTCTTCCATGAGTTATTGTATAGGTCTTCCTTTAGAATGTGTGCTTGGACAGAAATATGCACATAAATAAACCGCTAGAGACCCTGCAAAGTGTTAGAGGGGAAAGTCTGCATATTATTCCCGTGGCCATTTATTTAGGGGAATCTTTAATCCCATTTTTACCCCTCGTCCTTCTCTTTCTGCCCTTGCTGAATCTGTCTTTTTTTTCCATCCAGGGGGAGCGTCTGAGTCACGCGGTGGGCTGCGCATTTGCTGCCTGTCTGGAGCGCAAGCAGAAAAGGGAGAAGGAGTGTGGGGTCACTGCCTCGTTCGATGCCAGCCGCACCAGCTTCGCCCGCGAGGGCTCGTTTCGTGTCACGTCGGCTTCCCAGCAGGCCGAGCGAGAGGAAGTGATGAAACATCTCCAGGAAAAAAAGAAAGGCAAGTTGGCAAGTTGTAAAACGGGGGGGGGGGGGGGGGGAGAATCTACAACAAAATTCTAAAAGTGGAACATTCCGTTGAGTTCCATGGAGTTTGCGTAACATTCCGTTGATTTCCATGGAGTTTGCGGAACATTCTGTTGATTTCCATGGAGTTTCCGGAACATTCCGTCAATTTCCATGGAGTTTGCGGAACATTCCATTGTGTCCATGGTGATTGCGGAACATTCCCTTGGTTTCCATGGTGACCCTTAGAATTTTGCTAGGGGACAATCCTCTGTCCAATCAGCAAGCAGAATTTATGACATGACTTTTCTTTCTTGAGGATTAATCCCTCATGGGCGTGATAATTTACTCTGCAGTGTGTGAAAGCTTAACGCATGGGCTCATTAGAAAAACCTTAATGAATGGATTTTCTTTTACAGTTGAAGTGGTCCAGACTCCGCCCTCAAACGCACCGCCTGTCACCGCCGTAGCCAGTCCCGTGCTACCGGCGCAGCCCGAGAACAAGTCCCCACCACAGTGCGCGACAGTCCCTAATGAGAAGGGCGAGGGAGGTGGGCAGCACGCCATCCCCCGCCGGCACGCTCCCCTGGAGCAGCTGGTGAGGCAGGGCTCCTTCCGCGGCTTCCCTGCGCTCAGCCAGAAAAACTCGCCGTTTAAACGCCAGCTCTCCCTCCGACTCAACGAGCTGCCTTCCACCCTGCAACGCAAGACAAACTTCCAGGACAAGAACCAAGGTGAGTGCGGGTCCTGAAGCCTGGCAAATTTTGGAGCCGGGGGGTTTATCCGACAAATTAGTGAGGTTAGCGATTTAAGGTACCTTTCCACCAGTGATCCTAGATGTGACAATCTCTCCGATCCTTAAACCTGGTAATGATCATTGGATAATATCAAACAGACCGCTACACGGTAGACTGGAGCTTCCAGTCAGGGACCCTACAGGTTTTTGGCTTAATAGCTGCACCATAGCCTTGCATACATCACCTAGAGCTAAAATCTGTGGACCATGTTTGAACAAATTTTTTTTTTAATATCCAAAATGGCACCAGACAGGGATGGCCTTTGACACCTCTTCTGTAGGCCCTTAATGTTGAGCCTCTGGCTGCCTCTATTATGAAATCTTTACTAGTTAAGGGGATCGAAATTAATTCACACACGTTCAAAATTGCTTTGTAAGCGGATTATTTTTTGCTGACATCTATCCTCTACTAATTCGTCTTCTCCCCAGGTCATAATTACGATACGAGAACTTAGCTTGATCTCAAGCTGTAAATTAAATCTAGATAAAGCACAATTTTTTTGTTATATCTTTCTAAAAATCAGTTTAGCCCACTATATAGTGCTTTTCACTTGAAATGGTCCAATAAAGTGATTAGAGTATCTGGGGATCCAAATCTCTACAGATCTGAGGCAAACGGACAAACTAATCTCAGACCTGAGAATGAATTATCATCCTGGAAAAGGGACGGAAGTCTCATGGATGGGACATATTAATTTAATAAAACCCTATATACCCCCTAAACTGCTTTATTGTTTTACATCAATACATCAGGGGCCATCTGAGAGACAATACTCTGCTGCTTCTCTTACTTTTAATAAGATTTGATTCGTTTAATACAACTGGTCACCGTTAGCTGTGTGTGAGATAAGGAATGTAATCCACTGCGACTCCCGATCTATACTTTAAATAATAGATTCTCCATTTTCATCCACCCGATGTTTCATATCTGTCTGTCCGTCTTTTGTTCCCCTTAGATATTTTATTTTTTTAATAATATTTATTATAAATGAAATGCTGCGTTGTTTGGATGTATTTGTCTAATTTTATATTCTGTATTGCGGAATTAAAATGAATAAAAATAAATAAATGAATAAGGAAATGTCCATCTCCCCGATCACCTTTCCCCCGTATAGTGATTTTCTACTATATGGATAACAATGATCTATACTTTGTGTCGTCTGACTTGCAGCAAATGTATCGATTAGAAGAAAAATATATTCCCCTGTGTCTGTGGTGTCTTCTGCTTATGACATCACTTTGTAGTTTAATGTCCGAAGACACCACTGACACATTGGACGTTGTTCTTTTCTCTTTGTTCGTGTAATTGCTGTAATTGGGCTGATAGGTAGCGGGTGCTGTAATGGGGCAAAGTTCTTAAATGTGGTGCATCTTCCACAGAAACCAGCGGACTATTCCTGGTGATGACACCACTTCGAGAACTTGATACAGAGCTCGCAGTGTCCATATCTACACTTACACTATAGACGATGTTTAGGGGAGTCCCTTTAACCTATATTAATGTCAGATTACCGGTAACACGTCATCCTTTTCAGTCCCTGAATTAGATCCTTCGGTTCCCCCGGACTCTGACGGCATGACAGATCTCTGCAACCAGATCAACAGCTCCTTCACCAACAAAGCTTCCGAAGACCACTTTATCAACGGCACGCGGACCCCCACTACAGTGCCCAGCCTGCCTCCCCCACCCCAGGCCGTACATGGTGAGAGCAAACGGTGCAGAGCAGAGATAGGTGTCTGTACAAGGACTGCAGTGTCCGCGGCCCGGTCTAATCATTAATTTGCCCCTCATAGTCCAGTACGTGCACAATGCGGGGGGGCTGGCCTCGGGTGCAAAGAGACCGAGGCGGCAGAATGTGACCAGGAAAAGGGGGCAAACTAGAGCTAAGCATGGAGTGAAATGAACAGACGATGACGGGGGCTTTTATTATCAGTTATTTATGTGTAGATGTGTAGTTTTTCAAAGCCATCTCTTTGCTCCGTCTGCGCTCGGAATATCCGTCAAAGAAATGCGCTCGACTAGAATTTAAAAGGGTATTTTTTATTTTACACCTGTGCACAGGCAGTGTTAGAAACTGTGAGAGTTTGGCTTACAATTATTATACTTTTTTAATAATGCCACAACTAATTTGGGGAATTGAAAGCATCGGTCACCGAAGTATTTAAACCACGTGCCAGTCGTGGCGGTGTAATGTGTTTTGACATCATGGGATTATTGTATAAATAGTGGCGCTGGTTTATGTCTACGCCATGTTTTTGCTCTTGCGCCTGTACGGTCTGTACAGACCTGTCTCAATAGGTCTAAAAATGCGACTTTTTATTCTCACAGGTTAGATCCGGTAGGGAATTGTAATCCAATAGTTTTAAAATATATATATATATATATATATATATATATATATATATATATATATATATGTCATTAGTCTGCGACAGAATTCACAACTCTAATCTCATCTATTTATGCAACTATGTGTGGAGCTCCAGCTCCAGCACCGCTCCTGATATAATAGAAGATCTAATTGTGCTTAAAATGTGATTTTAAAATGGGTTTAGGGAAATGAAGCTAGGTCAGCTAATTGCGGGCTGAGGTTCTTTATAACTTCTGTATGTGGCGCCATCTTATCCCCCTCTGCGCCACTTCTTACAATGAGTCTAAATTTGCCTGTTTTTTTTCCTTCCAGGGTCCCCAGGATGGTCCGAGCCACCAGTGACGACATCCGCCCCTTCTAACTTCCAGATGGGACATCGCCGCACCCCTTCAGAGGCCGAGCGGTGGCTGGAAGAGGTGGCAAAAGCGGCTAAGGCCCAACAGCAGCAACATCAACAACAGCCACCCCCACCTCAGTCCGTGGTGCCAATACCCATGCCTGTCCCCGCCTCCATGCAGACATATCCGGTTCAATATGAACCCCCTCCTGCACCTGTTGGCATGTTTATAGCGTCCCATATGCAGCCGACCTACGTACCCGTGGGCTCGTATCCCCCAGCTATGGCAAACAGCATGTCCTACCCAGCTGCCAGCGTGCCAGTGGTGGGCATCACCCCATCACAGATGGTGGCCAACGTCTTCTGCTCTGCCACCCAGGTACCATCTTCCAATTTAGCCAACAAGTCTAACCCATTTCCTCCAAATGTCCCGCACTCAACCAATGTCCAGCACCCTACCTCATCCCAGCCCAGCCAGCCCGGAACAAAGCCAAATGCCACTGCCAACGGTACCACCTGGCCCCCCGATCCCAGCCAGCTGAGGCTGGCCTCCACCGCGCAGGACGTAGATCAGTTTGAAGCTCAGTGGGCGGCACTGGAGTCCAAATCCCAACAGCGGTTGGCCAACCCTTTCTCCAACGAACTGCAGAAGACATTCCAGATAGAATTGTAGCCAACACCTGACCATCTCAACACGTACAGAGTTCAGGATCAACCACCAGGACATAGACGACCGGAGTCGGCTAGTAGGACCTTCTGTTACGGGGAAATATGGCATATCAATGTGTACAAGCCTTCCAAGTTCCACCTTGTTGACTGCGGGTCTGTGGCGGGTGATCAAGTCCAGTTGGCGATGGGTTCATCTTGTATCAATATATAACTTATTCCAAATCCCGGGTAACCTTATAAGCCACAGTTTTCCACGCTGCATTGAGTTGGCGTGCGGTAAGTCGTTAGTTGGCTTTGGAAAGAGTTTATTTACTCCTGAGGGCGATGCATGTTTGGTTCAAGGGCTTGTGAAAAGCTTAGGAGGGCCGTAGACGGCTAGCATTAACCCTTCCTAATACAAGGGTCAAAGAATGATAAGTATGTAAGACGCGGGTATGAGGTAGGTGAAGGGGGGGGGTGTCGCAAGGAGAGACTGACGCGGTCCTTTTATTATTTCTACAAAGAAAAAACCTCACCTCGCTTCCTAGACTAATTATAAAAAAATTTGCCCATGAGGTAATGCAGCCCCCCAAGAATCCCCAAAAGCCCCCCTGTACAATTTGATCTAGTACCTTTAAATTAAGGAATCACTAGGTTAAAAATTAAAAAAAAAACTCCCAATACACAGAAACGATATGGATTTTCGTGGCTAATAACAGAATCTTAATCCAAGCCTTTTAGAAAACCTCTTTGTTTGTGTTTTACTATTATATTTTTGTTCTGTTTGTTCGTTCTTTGTCCATTTCATGCCTGGTGGGGTCTCATCCTCCACAAAGCAGTAGAGTTACAACAACAGAAAACTCCCACCCCAAATAACGGAGATGGAGGATGTTTCCAGCTCTGATATTCTGGAGTATATTACACTGACCGTGAATAAATTGTACAGATCTTAAAGGGATTCTGTCAAACGAACTGTTTATACTGTGAGAGAAATACAAATGGTGAAAATGATCTATATATTGTGTCAGCAGAATACACAAACTAAGAGAACAGAGTTGTAAATGTGTCTGTCTGCTTACTCAACATATAGATAATTTTTCAACGTTTTATGTATTCTCTACAGTCACAGTATAAGCAGTGTTTAGGTGATACAGTCACAGTATAAGCAGTGTTTAGCTGATACAGTCACAGTATAAGCGGTGTTTGGGTGATACAGTCACAGTATAAGCAGTGTTTGGGTGATACAGTCACAGTATAAGCAGTGTTTGGGTGATACTGTCACAGTATAAGCAGTGTTTGGGTGATACTGTCACAGTATAAGCAGTGTTTGGGTGATACTGTCACAGTATAAGCAGTGTTTAGGTGATACAGTCACAGTTTAAGCAGTGTTTGGGTGATACAGTCACAGTATAAGCAGTGTTTGGGTGATACAGTCACAGTATAAGCAGTGTTTAGGTGATACAGTCACAGTATAAGCAGTGTTTAGGTGATACAGTCCCTTTGACTGGGTCTTTGCTGCTTTGTGTGTGAGTGCCTATAGTTAAGAAAAAGGGACTTTTTCACCTAAATACACTACATGGACAAAAGTATTGGGACACACCCCTTAATTATTCAATTCAGGTGTTTTAATCAGACCCATTGCCACAGGTGTATAAGATCAAGCACCCAGCCCTGCAGTCTGAATTTACAAACATTTTGTGGGGGGAAATATGGCTCTTTCTGAAGAGCTGGTGCTGTGATAGGTGCCAACTGTACAATAAATCAGTCACAGAGTGCTTCAGCATACCAAGACATTTTGGACAGTGCCCTGCTTCTTACTTTGTGGGGACAGTTTGGGGGAAGACCCTCTCTTACTCCAGCATGAGTGTGACCCAGCGCACAAAGCAAGGTCCATGAAGATATGGTTGGATGAGTTTGGAAGAACTTGACTGGTCCACACCGAGCCCTGACCTCAACCCCATCGGACACCTATGGGATGAACTGGGATGGAGATTGTGACCAGGCCTTCTCCTCCGACATCAGTGCCTGACCTCACAAATGGTCTACTGGATGAATGGGCAACAATTCCCACAGAGACACTGCCACATTATGGAAGTCTTCCTAGAAGAGTAGGAGCTGTTATACTGCATATTAATGTCCTTATATTTATAATGCAATATCGTAATGGTCAGGTGTCTGAATACTTTTTATCCATATAGTGTATCTTGTGCCACCAACCGCGTGGCGATCTCCAGAGCCGATGCTGACGCTCTCTCACCGCGAAAAAAAGTATGTTGGACAATCTGCTTTTATACGAAACATCTCCGACGACCATCCTTAGACTTCATTTTTTTTTTTTTTTTTAGTTTTTTCTATATATATAATTTAACTTAAATGCCAAATGTATTGTATATTTAATATATTTTTTCGTAGTCCTACGCTTATATGAAATGTAAAAAAAAAAAATGTGTTTTTAAAAAAAAAAAAAATGACCAAATAACAAAATCCAGTTTAAAAGGTGAGGTTTTTAATCCCGTGATATGACATATAGCGTAGCTGACATATAGCGTAGCTGACGCAGTGTCCAGGGCAGGGAAGCAGTGATGATATAGCGGCTGCAGGATAAGCATTTTAGGTCTAGCATTATGGGAGACGTAGTCCACAGTATCTGGAGTATGGGAGCCCTCTGTCCCTAAATATATATATAAATAATGTAATTGCACCGTCATATGCACTGTGATGCCATAATGGTTATATCATGCTGTCCCTATAGGAGCCATATAGACGTGAATGTAAAGTGTGCAGTTTGGTGGTTATCCCTGGCTGAATAGAGAGTGGCCCACAGCTGATTCCAGGAAGGTTTTATTAGTAGCCCAGTCTGGGACCCGGCTGCCAACCATGAAGCTAGCCTCCCACCCAGTGCTGCTTTCAAAGCCTGCCTTTAACTGTTCGAATGCCAGAAGGAGCGAGCAGTATAGACCTTATCTGGAGCACAGACTAGTGGACACCCAAACAATAAAAAACCCTTTACTGTTTATCACAGAAACTTCCCAAAGTTGTACGACTGGCCGTCTTGTTCCAAAAATATTTAACACTAACCCCAAAGGTACTGCTGGGGGGGAAAAGTGGGGAATAGAGTGAGCCCAGCAAGGATCCAGCAATAACTGGAGCTGTTACTGGATAGAACATTTGGCACCCTAGTCCCCGGTCGCTTTGTAGGTTATATCACCCCGTTTACTGCAGGTACAGCCCCCAACACGCGTGTTACATGTGTACATAGTCCAGAGTGAGGCCCGTGTAAAGATTGATATACCATCAAAAATGTATTATGCAGAAAAAGGTATGTGTATATACAGGAAGTCTATATACAGTACATTTATATATACAAGTATGCTTACATATGACTAGAGATATATATATAGAGAGGGAGGGTTTATTGTGTATGTATAGATACACACATATATATATAGGTTTCCACTCAGTAAGTACCAAAACCCACTGGACTGCAGAGTGTTTAATAACTACACATTCAGCTAGGCCTAACATGGCATGTTCCTAGTACTGATATCCCTGGCTCGATTTAGTATGGGCTTAGGAAGACTGCCCCACCAGGCGTGATACTGCCCCACCAGGCGTGATACTGCCCCACCAGGCGTGATACTGCCCCACCAGGTGTGATACTGCACTCATAACTCTCAACCAGCAAGGAACGGAGGCTAAATATCATGTTATTATTTGGGTTTAATTCCCCTGGAGCTGCAGGTTGCTTAATTATATCTCTTACGTGCCACCCATCCTATAGAGGTTCAAGCCCATATATATATACATACAGTACAAGGTGCGTTACTGTCACAATCACTGCCGTTCGCTGCCATATCAGAAAGTTCCTGGTGGTTTTTAAGTTTCTAAATTAATCTTTTTTTTTTTTATCCGATGGATTGTTTTTATTTTACAACCAGCCTCTTTGTACAATGATTTGTCCCAAATGGTTCTGATATTAAGTCTTCTGCTAAACGGCAGATTTCTACTCCCCCCTCCGGATATTTTGTATCTATAAAGCTCCTGTATTTGTATTATAACATTGTGGAAAGAGTAAATAAAAACGGTATCAATATTATAAGGTGTTGGGTGTTTTTTGTCTGTAGGGTTTTCTCAGTGGAGAGAGCATTGCAGGGAAATGAGAATGGACGTTCAAACTCTGTTCTAATGCAGCTGAATGGGAGAATCTTTCCAACTCTGCTACTTTGGCCTTACATTTTGAATTCCCATCTCAATTCCCCTCTTCGTTGAGTAGACCCTTGTGTGTTCTATGCCCCTCCCTGCTTCACCCCTTCCCGACCTTATGACGAGTTAACTCGTCATGCAGTCTAGCCGGCGGTGCGCTCCGTGGGCACCGCCAGCTAGTCTGCAACGGGTCCAGGACTAAGCCTCGCACCCGAGGCAAAGCTCCTGGACCCGATCGGTCAGTTTCCGGGCATGTGATCGCGGTGATTGAGTGATCACCACGATAACATGCAAATTAGATGGCAAAGTCAGTGTGTTCACACACTGCCTCTAATTCACTCCCTGTGCTTCACATTCTTATAGTGACAGAGAGAGACCTGTAAGTAAAAATAAATCAATTACATACACATAGGTAAAAAAAAAAAAAATTAACCCTTTCATTGCTGATCACAGTTTTTAACTGTGATCAGTTTCCTTCCACTTTATGGCCCTCATTTAGTTTTTTTTTTTAACAGATTTTTTTATTTTTACAATTTATAAAGTTTTTTTTTAATAAATAAAGGTAATTTTAATATATTTATTTAATAAAATGTAACCCCTGCATGCCTGTTGCATGATTTTTACTGATCTGACATCGCACTCTTTTTTGTTATGGGGGGTTTGGGAACCAATATTTTTCTTTTTTGTTAGTTACTTAATTAGGGGGGATAAGTGGGTTAGTGTTGCACTAGTTATGTAGCTTATTATTGGGAAAATAATGGGGAAAAACTTTTTTTTTCTCAAAAATTTCCTCTTTTATATGTATTTTTTAATACTAAAATGTAAATCATTTTTATGTATAGGGTATCAAAAGAAAGCTCTAACTGTCCTCTAAAAAACAACATATAACTTGTATGGGTGCGTTAAATGAGAGAGAGGAAAATTATGTTTCAAAAACCGCGTATTAAAAATTGAAAAACGCTCTGGTCCTTGGCCCAGGAAAATCCCTGGTCCTTAAAGGGTTAAAGGGCCGATGTTGATGTAAACATCTTATATACTATGAATGCAGAGAAAGCTAATGACAAATGGCTTGATATGCAAATGAACTAATTGTCAATGGGAAATGTCTAATTTGCATACCAACCCACACAGTGATGTCACAAGCAGGAGCCACTGAAATAATATTGCTCTTATTTTATTCATTTGTTGCCATCCTGTATCATTTTTCCTCATTTCTTATTCTCTACATTTCCAGTATAAGCAGTGTTTTTAGATTGGCAGAATCCCTTTAAAGGGGTCTGTATCGTCTCCTGCTTATGACATCACTCGGTGGCTTGATATGCAAATTACACATTCACCGTTGAAAAGCCTTTTTTTCTCTTAATTTATGGAAATGCTGCAATTCTACTGACATAATTTGTGGATCATTCTCTACTTTTAAGATGAGCATAACATACGAGCTTGAAAAACCGCTTTGTGTGGAGTGTCTGTCCTGTGTAAAATAATATAAAAGTACAATGCTGCATGCAGTACTGTCAGTGATACACTAGGGGGCAGGCTATCATTTTGATAATTATCTTAATATGGTTTTGAAATTATTTATTATAGTTATTATAGTGTCTTATTTTTTTTATTTTTTTAATGATAAACTTTTGCACAGTATTGTCCCAAGAGGCTGTTCTTCTCTTAACCAAAGACACAACATATATATATTTTTTTGACATAATGTTTATTGAACAATTTTTTTTAATTACATTTCTGATTACTAGGTCAAAACACCACTTAAAAAAAAAATAATAATAATAATAATACAGATAATAAACCTTTAAGCAGAGGGCAGGTTAGTTGGTACTTTACAGGATGATACATTGGTTTCAGTAGAGCACTTCAAATAAAAGGTCACTTTTAATGTCTCTTTTTTTAATCATTAACGATGATGGTAATACATACACCATGATACAGATTGTAGTCATCTGGATTTGCCATAATTATATTCACACATAACGACAAATGTTATTTACGCACACCAGTCTGCAGGGAGATTAACTTTCCCAAACACTAACTTTCTACTCTAACCTTCCCCAAAAAATGATAATACCAAGGAAACATGGTATTATGGGGTTATGACATCATTATGATCTAATACACTCAAAGCTGTTCCCGTCTCTGCTACGGTGCTACTCTCAGCTAGGCACGCATCTTCCCAAATGAGAGGAGCGATAGAGGAAGGTAGCCATTTTGTGTGGTGAAGAATTCTAGCAGGAAGTGATGTCATCACAGGAAGTGAGGACCACATTCCAAATAACAAATATAGGTGTTATTAAAGAGAGGGTAATTTAGGGGTTAGCTGGGTTAACGATTATTTTAAAAATACGAATCGACGGATGAAGCAATTTGTGTATTTTAAACTTGGTCTGAATCAGGGTCTGGTTTTGTACCGTGCGTACATTAGTGCTGATACTGTGTAAGGGAGCTATGGTTTCAGAGATATTGACATTTTACAGGTGCTGTGAGTCAATCAACCTTTCTTTTAATAAGAGTCAGTAGCAATTAGTGCAATAAATATGGCTGGTTCAAGGCTACTCGCTGGGAACAAAATACTGCTCCAGAAGAACACATTTTGGGACAGTGGTAATAACCATTTAAGGAGGGTCCCGTCCCAGCCCAGACCCCGTTAACATAAAAGTCTTGCTCAATATAGAGAGAACCGGGAAGAGTATTTCAAACTTTAGGCCGATGCAGTTGGATGGGAGAATTTAGATTCTTGGGTCAGATGAAGGAAGATCTGGACCATGTGACCCAAAATGTCTGCCCCCTGATAGTTATCCAGAGAGGGCTCAGTAAGGTAATTTATATATATTTAGTCATTAAAGCATTTCTATATAAAATGTCTACACTTGATGCCATCTTTCCTTTAAAGGCACTTTGTCACCTAAATAGTATTTAAAATGATTTATAATTTGCAAATGTAACAAAATTAGAAGAATATGATTAAATGAGCCTGTAAAATCTATATTTTATCACATCACCCAATGACCTGACATGCTAATTGCCTATTCTGCATTGAAAAATGTTATTTGCATAGCTAGGCGCACGGTGATAAGCTGGAAACAGGACAGGCGCATATGGAACCCCTCATTCTCCTAATGGATGTATTTACTGGAATACTCCAATACAACGTATACATCCATTTATTATTCTCTACATTCCCTTGTTGAGACTGGTCATTACATCGATCATTGCCCCATTTTTACTGCATTACACTATATACTGTTTGTTTTCTCTCCTATACACATAGGGCACTAAGCTCTCCAGACGGACATTTCTCTCTGCACTAGGGTAAAACCCAAGAAACCTTCTAAAGGGTTAATACTGCTGCTCCGTATTGGGGCAATAGGGCACATAAAGAATTAGATGAAATCATGCTAATATTAAGGATTTAATGGCTAAATATGCCAGTCATGATAGGGGAACTTAGTAAGGTGACTCACCCAGAAAATAAATAATATATTAAAAATTCCGGGCAGATTTGACCCAGGACAGGCATCAATTACAGGATCCTGCCGCTTTAAATGCATTGCACCAATCAGGTTCCTTGTATTTATTATAGTAGCGATGCACATGGCCGCCAGTTTTATAACTTGTAATTTGATTATATGGGGGGGGGGGGGGGGGGTAATAAAACAGGCCCTGGAGGCTTACTGTGACAGTTTAAGAATATGTATAGTAATTTTTCGGAGGGAGGGGTTTGCAATCGTTCTTAGATGTAACAGTATTAAGAACCTGCAGGGTGAGCTGAATCCAGTACATCCAATCGCTGGCTCTGGTTTTGGTGCACTGTTATTGACAAATCTTTTTCTCATTAAGTCAGCTGGAAAAGTAAAATGGCCGCTTTCAGTAATCTGACCCCTACCTGGCACTAAACTGGGGAACTGCAACAAGTCTCCTGCTAGAAGAACAGAGTTGGCCCTGTATAATGCATTGTTATAAAGTGACAGTGGGTAAAGATGTAACTTTGCATTATCCATGGCCAGCTGAGCTCTTCTATATATTCTTCTATACATTGTGCAGGGTCTGGTGAGTTTCTCCTGCTAGAAGAACAGAGTTGGCCCTGTATAATGCATTGTTATATAGTGACAGTGTGTAAAGATGTAACTCTGCATTATTAATGGCCAGCTGAGCTCTTCTATATATTCTTCTATACATTGTGCAGGGTCTGGTGAGTTTCTCCTGCTAGAAGAACAGAGTTGGTCCTGTATAATGCATTGTTATATAGTGACAGTGTGTAAAGATGTAACTCTGCATTATCCATGGCCAGCTGAGCTCTTCTATATATTCTTATATACATTGTGCAGGGTCTGGTGAGTTTCTCCTACTAGAAGAACAGAGTTGGTCCTGTATAATGCATTGTTATATAGTGACAGTGTGTAAAGATATAACTCTGTATTATGCATGGCCAGCTGAGCTCTTCTGTATATTGTTCTATACATTGTGCAGGTTCTGGTGAGTTTCTCCTACTAGAAGAACAGAGTTGGCCCTGTATAATGCATTGTTATAAAGTGACAGTGTGTAAAGATGTAACTGCATTATCCATGGCCAGCTGAACTCTTCTGTATATTCTATACATTGTGCAGGGTCTGGTGAGTTTCTCCTGCTAGAAGAACAGAGTTGGTCCTGTATAATGTATTGTTATAAAGTGACAGTGTGTAAAGATGTAACTATGCATTATCCATGGCCAGCTGAGCGCTTCTATATATTCCTCTATACATTGTGCAGGGTCTGGTGAGTTTCTCCTGCTAGAAGAACAGAGTTGGCCCTGTATAATGCATTGTTATAAAGTGACAGTGTGTAAAGATGTAACTATGCATTATCCATGGCCAGCTGAGCGCTTCTATATATTCCTCTATACATTGTGCAGGGTCTGGTGAGTTTCTCCTGCTAGAAGAACAGAGTTGGCCCTGTATAATGCATTGTTATAAAGTGACAGTGTGTAAAGATGTAACTCTGTATTATCCATGGCCAGCTGAGCTCTTCTATATATTCTTATATACATTGTGCAGGGTCTGGTGAGTTTCTCCTGCTAGGAGAAGAGTTGGCCCTGTATAATGCATTGTTATAAAGTGACAGTGTGTAAAGATGTAACTCTGCATTATCCATGGCCAGCTGAGCTCTTCTATGTATTCTTCTATACATTGTGCAGAGTCTGGTGAGTTTCTCCTGCTAGAAGAATAGAGTTGGCCCTGTATAATGCATTGTTATAAAGTGACAGTGTGTAAAGATGTAACTCTGCATTATCCATGGCCAGCTGAGCTCTTCTATATATTCTTCTATACATTGTGCAGGGCCTGGTGAGTTTCTCCTGCTAGGAGAAGAGTTGGCCCTGTATAATGCATTGTTATAAAGTAACAGTGTAACTTTGTATTATCCGTGGCCTGCTAGGCTCTTCTAGCAGGAGAATCTCACCAGCTTTGTCCCTGCACAGTGTACAGTTATATCAGTGTCATGAAATGTTCATTGCAACACATTTAGTAACTATCTCCCTAAGTCTATAGCTTACCAGGGTACAGGTGATAATGACCAGGGCTTGGTACCTGGTGGTTGGTGTATATATCAGAGATTATTATGGCTTTGTTACTGATCAGTGGAGAGATGCGTAGCATCCTTTTTCCTGTCCCAGATCATTCATGGTTAGAAGGTCGATGGACTAATTTAGCTGGACCATCGGAGTTAGGAGAAGAATGGAATGGATTGGTCCAGCCTCCGCTAAGATCAGATTTTCCAGTTTCGAAGATGTCGGGTTAAAGAAATCAGAATTCTGGACTCTGAAAGCCGAAAAAACCCACTAGACTAATTTGCCTTCATTGAGACGGCTAGTGGGTCAGTTCAAACAATTCACGCCTCTTCTGACGTATCCAACATCATCATTTGCCCACCACTCATGAGCGACCTATTTATTTTCCACTAACTATCTTTTTTATATTGAATATAAATATTTCACATTTTAGTCTTCAATATTACATTTTTCTTCACTGTTTTTTTTTTTACATATAATAATTTGGTGAATTGAGAACCTCTCCGTAAGCTAGACAGAAAGGTTTTACCCCAGGGATTTACAAATTCTATATACGTTTGGACCACGGGTTAGGTATATACTCTGGTGTCGTTTCCGCTGGTTATAGTCACGTGTCCAATGTCTTGAACGGTTTGTTTTCAATAGATTAGACTACTCGCAAACGCGCACACACAGGGAAAAAGAAAACTGGTCACCGTTGTGTGGACGTCTCTCCAGGCCAGCCATGGTCTAGGGAGATAGATGGAGAAACAGCTAAGCAGTCATTGCCTCAGCCTGGATACCAAGTTCTCAACAGAGTAGACACTTCCTACTCTTATATCGACAGTGTTTTCTCCGTTACAGTCTCTGTCTTTATTTGCTTGGTCGTCGTGATTTTCAAAAAGCCACCAGCAATCTTCTCCTCTTCTACTGTATGTTCCTCGTGGTGGGTGGTGAAGCCCACCCTCGGCAGGCTGACTGAGAAACCTTCTTGAGAACCTTCCTCCACAACTTCACGTGTCTGTGTTGTTGATACCTCGAGCTCGGTCTCTGACTTGGGACCGAGAGACAACTTTGGCATCTTATACTTGTTTTTTTCTTTACCGGTTTCCCCTTCGGAATCCTTCTCGATTCCGCTATTGTCCACCGTATATTCCCCCTTGGATTTGCTCGAGAGGAAACCCAGCGAAATCTTTGCTCTCCCCGTCTTTGCTTCCCCCTCCCCAAAGTTTTCCGTTGATGATACTTCTGTTCTGCCAAGAGAACGTCCCAGGTGTTCCCCCCCTTTGTCCTTCTTCTTAAAACCAGAAAACGACTTAAATTTGGACGCAAAGGAACTTTCATGACTCTCTTCTTTCGAATCTGGGTCTTCAGTCTTCACCAGCTTTAAGTTACTTTCCATGTCAGATTCTTTGCCTTTGGATGGAGAAGAAAATTCGAGTTTGGGGAACTTCAGTTTACCCATTTTCGTGACAGCGTCCTGAGATCCATTCTGAGCAGATGCCTCATTCTCTCCATTTGTCTTGCCAGATGGGCTTGCCCCATTAACACTAACATCCCCGGCATTTGTTTTGGAGGAGAAGCCTAACTTGGGGAACTTTATCTTTGAAGTCTTTCCGTCAGGGCTCATGTCAGCATCGGTATCTCCACTTGCGGAAGCATCAAAGTCCCCGTTCAAATCAGAGCCTTTGGCTTTGCCGAAAGTCGGTTTCATCTTTATTTTTGGCATCTTGATCTTCAGTTCTGGTCCCTCAATGTCTAAAGAGGCATCTGTGTCTGAGGCAAGAAGGGCTGCATTTTTGTCCTTGTTTTTTCCCAGCGAGAAAATATTTCTTCTGCTCTTCTTCCCGTCATGGTGGTCGGTCTCATGTTCCGAACCCGGACTCCTCGTACTGATTTCTCCCTCTCTTGTTTTTAATTTGGGTGCTGAGAGTTCAATGTCCCCTGGCACTGGTTTTGGTACGCTAATTCCAAACTTGGGCAGTTTTACTTTATATTTCTTTCCAGATTCTTCTTCTGGTGGACTGTGATCTCTGCTCTCTTCTTCAGTCTTTGCCTTCTTAGTAGCGATCAACTCCATTTCCATCTCCCTGGACCAACGTTTTTCTAGTTTTGCCCCGTCGACGTCGTATTCGGCATGGGCTTTGATCTTTGGGGTGGATATTTCCACATCTGGCATTTTGAACAATGTTTTCTTCCCATCTGAATCCTCCTCAAGGAAAATATTAATCTCGTCATCCCCTCTCCGACCTGGCATCCCAAATGTTGGCATTTGTATTTTGGGCATCTTTAGACCCAAATCTATTTCTAAGTCCTCAAGGCTGGATGATTTGGGCCCCTTAATCATGGATTCTACATTTATATCTCCCTTTGCTCGTCCTCTTTGCAGGGAAGCCTCTCCAGACTCGCTTTCACTGCCCGAAAACCCAACGTCAGGGATAGAGATTTTGGGCATTGTAAATTTCAGTTCACCTCCTTCTCCAGTTGGATGAAGAGGTTCTTTTGCAGTATCTGTACTTTCTTTGGATATTCCAAACGAGGGCATCTTGATTTTAAACTTCCTGCTATTCTCAGACTCATTGTGGTTTACACCCCCTGTGACATCTTTTGCCATCTTTTTTTTGTCACCTTCCATTTCAACAAAGACATCATCCTCTCCTTTACCTTTCAGAGAACCCATCTGCAGTTTGGGCATTTTGATCTTGAAGCCTATTTTCCCTGAATCTCCAGTCTCTGCAGTTTTAAGAGCCTTGGCATCTACTTTGGTGGTTTCCTCATCAACATCAGAACTTGAACCTCCAAACTGGGGCAACTTCATCTTTGGCATTTTGAATTTTAAGTCAGGCAGTCCAACTTCTGGACCGGTTAGTTCAGCTCTGCGTGTCTTCGCGGATTCTCCAGCTTTTAGCTCATCCTTGCTATGACCAAAATCAAGGTCCACTTCTGGACCTCTTATTTTAGGGGTCGACATTTTTGGCAACTCAACCGACGGCATACTGAATTTCCCCTCTGTGAAACTGGTCTCCACATCGGCTCCATGCATCTTCAACTCTCTCTCAATAAATGGTAGATCTTCCTCACCTGCCTTGCCTTTAGTCAGAGAAATATCAAAATGAGGCATCTTCATTTTCATTTTGGTTTCGGTCATGTCCGCTTTGGCATCAACAGCTCGGTCAGACTCGCCAAACTTTGTCAGTTCAACTTTCGGCATCTTCAGTTTCAAGTCAGACTTTTCTAGGTCAGCTTCTTTCTCCAGGTGGCCTTTGGGTAGGTTGATATCTAACTCTAGACTTGGGACAGAGATTGATGGCAATTTTGGTATTTTTAGATCCCCTTCGTAGCCCTTGATGTCGGCATCAGAAACATCGACTTCTGCCTTGGGCGAGGCGATACAAATTTCAGGTTTAATGCGCGGAACAGATATTTCTAGTGACGGCATTTCCTGTTCAAAACCACTCAACCCAAACACCTTTGCATCTGCGTGGGGCACAGTGACATCTGCTGTTTTATCAAATTTCAGGCCAAAAGAAGGCAATTCAACCTGGGGGACTTTGACTTGCACATCGGGTAATTGAATGTCCTCTTTAGAACCTTTCACACCCACATCAGGGGCTTTGACCTTCAAAGGCGACATTTTAAAGGTTGGCATTTTCATGAAAGAGGTCTTCCCGTTGCTTTCTTGGACATCTGCCTCCACTTTGGTTTCTTTCACAGCTGCTTTTGTTTTCTTTATTTTGACTTCAGGTGGGCTGACCTCCAGCTTTCCTTCGGAAACATCTGTCTCTTTTCTAGATATTCCAAATGAGGGCATTTTAATGGTAGGCATTTTCATTTTACCTTTTCCTTCAGAGCTGCCGCCGTCTGAGGAAGAATCGCTGGCGCCCGCTGTCTTGGTTGCCGAAATTTTGCTGTGCAATTTGGCACCCTCCACATCACTTTCTTTGCTCCTGCTTCCAAACTTTGGCATAGAAAACTTCGGAAGGTTCAGTTTCACATCTGGGATGTCGATAGTCATATCGGAAGGTTTTTCCACAGTTGGAGAAATGTCTCCCTTTG
The DNA here is from genome assembly GCA_036172795.1 of Pelodytes ibericus. Classification (NCBI taxonomy): domain Eukaryota; kingdom Metazoa; phylum Chordata; class Amphibia; order Anura; family Pelodytidae; genus Pelodytes; species Pelodytes ibericus. Next base: position 6,747,937 of record CM069861.1, on the reverse strand, counting down.
GAACGGCAATATCTACTTCTAACTTTGGTGCTGAGATGTCTACAGAAGGGAGCTTCACCGAAGGAAGTTTTCCCTTTCCTTCCAAACGGGCATCAACTTGGCCAGTGGAAACCTCGGCTTTTCCCTTCTTTGTCTTTACCTTCACTTCAGAAGTTGGTTTTGAAACGTCCCCGTCGTATTCCTGCTTTGATTTGGGAAACGTTATTCCAAATTTTGGCATTTTTATCTTTGGTGACTTTACTGAACTTTTTGCCTCTCCTTCCGCGTGAGATGTTTTCAAGTCTGCCTCTCCACCTTTTTTGAATTTGGGACCCGAAATGCCAAGTTTGCGGAAAGAAAATTTTGGAGCCTTCCATTTCACGTCACCCTCGTCGGCCAGCTCTACGGTCGCATCTTCTTTGCTTGGCCCGTCCAGGCCAATCTTCGGCATAGACACGTCAATGTCCATGTCTGGAACTTTAGGAGCCGTGATGGCCACGGATGGTAGTTTCATGGATGGTAGCTTGAGTTTAGCATCTGGGCCCTCTACCTCAGGTCCTTCTAGTTTCAGGTGAGGAAGTTTAAGGTCAAATTTTTCCTTGAGCTCAAGGCCAGATACCTCCATGCCATGATCATCTGCCGGCTTTCCTAACCCTATCTCAACTTTGGGTAAGCTGACCTTTGCTCCTTTATCACCTAAATCCATACCTTCCAGTGCAGGCTTTTTTATTTGGCCACTGACTTGTGGTAAGGATACTTCACCGGAGATCATTGGAACATTAATTTCAACACCCATATCTTTGGCTATGTTACCAAGTGTGGGCAGAGCCATTTTTGGCAGGTGCAGCAGGCTCTCTGACTCTTCAGTGAGAGTATCTGTTTTGACCTTGGGCAAGTTAATGTCAAACTTTGGAGCGTCTAACTCAAGACTTGGTATGTGAACAGATGGAAACTCCAGTTTTGAATCCCCAGTGTCCCCATAAAAGACAATTGCATCAGACTCCACTTTTGGAGGCTTCAGTGCTATTTTTGTTTTTCCTACAGAAATATCAAGTTCTCCCTTTGGTGGGGTTATGTCCAGTTCAGTAGGTTTCATCTTGGGAATGGAAATATCTACTTTTGGAAGAGTGATTTTATCCCCCTTTGCTGCCAGGTCTCCCTCTTTTGCCTCTATCTTTGGCATGTGAATGCCAAGCTTTGGAGGGGACACTTGAGGTTTCTCAGTTTTTGCGGACACTTCAAATTTGGGTAAAGACACTTTTGGCATTTTTAACTTCAAATCTGACTTATCTTCCACTTCTGGTGTCTTTGTTGTGGGTAAAGTGACTTCTAGTTTACCTGGCTGAATCTCTGGTACGGAGATATCGAGTGAGGGCATCTTCAGTGATGGAAATTTAATTTTACCCTCGGCTTCTAATTCAGACTCTTTGGCTGAAACCCCCACCGTGTCGAACTTCTCTTTGGACTGTAAGAGCCCAAAGCTGGGCAGTTTCATTTTTGGTCCTCTCAATTCGAAATCCTGCCCCTCTCCTTCGATTTTGCCTGCTTGAGATTCCTGTTCCTCTCCCTTTCCTCCGAATTTCGGAAGGCCTATCTTGGGCATTTTTATTGTCACATCTGGGACAGCAACCGAGGTTTCCGCTTCAATTTTTTCTTTTTTCCAGTCAACCTGCGGAGCTCCACCCTTAATCCTGGCCGAATCGGCGTAGGCGTCTTTAACTTTCATTCCGATTTTTGGGGGGCTCATTTTGGGCGTCTTCAGTGACACATCTGGAATTCCGAATTCTCCAGAAATGTCTGCATCCAGCTTGCCCTTGGGCAGAGTAATGTCACCTTTAGGAGCAGAGACATCCAGGGAGGGGAATTTCATGGAAGTTTTTGGTCTGCCATCTGGGCTATCGCCTTCCAATTTGACTTTCGGAAGAGAAATTCCAATTTCTGGCATCTTAAATTTATCCTCATGCGCTTTCACCTCAATGTCTTTTTTGACTTTGGGGGGAGAAATGTCCAGACCTGAATCGAGAGGTCTTGCGGTCATGCCAAATGTTGGCAGTTTGATTTGATATCCCTTGCTATCAGGTGCTTCCACCTCAATACTTCCTTCTTTCTTCAGTGAACTCAAGTCCACATCCAGTTTTGGTGCAGCTATTTCTACCGAGGGAAGCTTGATTTCTGCCCTGGGTTTGCCATCAACAGCAACGTCCATCTCCTTATCAATACTTGGGGAGCAAATTCCAACCTTTGATAGCTGAGGCACGCCGAGCTTGCTTTCTGGAAGCTCCACCTCAACGTGGGATGTTGGAACTTTGATTTCAAGCTCGGGAATTTTGGCTGAAGCACTTAGAACGGCCATTTTTATACCTCCTGCTGTTGAGATCTCTTGAGTATCGGGCTTTCCGGTTGGAAGAGGTATGTCAAGCTCGACTTGCGGGGTCTTGGATTCAATTTCCAGCTTTGGTACAGAAAGTTCAATTCCTGGCTTGGCCACGGTGGCGTCTACTTTAGTCTTTTTCATTTTAGGAACCATGATGCCAAACTTGGAAGTGGTCTTCTCCTTTCCTTCATTATCAAGGCTGCCTTTTGGTGATGCTGCTTTGAGTTCAGGGGCCTCCACGGAAACCCCTCCCGCAGCTGCTTCTTTGACCTTTAGCCGTGGGAACTTTATCTTTGCCCACTTTTGCTCACCGTCGGCTTTGGTGGTAACGTCCGTTGCCTTGGTCGCAGCGCTGGCCTCCGCTGTTCCTTTGGTTTTCAGAAACTTGGAGAACTTGGGGAAGGAAAACTCAACATCAACGGGTGGAATTTCCATGTTTCCCACCGATACGTCCGATCCTTTCACGGCCTCCACTGACTCGTCTTCTGGAACCTTGCCTTGGCTTGCCACCTTCTTCTTTTTCTTCTTCACTGGCGTAAGGCTTTTAACAGTCTGAAAGTAAACAAAGGGGTTTTACCAATTAATTATGGACATTTCACACTTTTGAAAGCTCGGGTTGGTTTTTTTCACCACGTTCCTACTGCAAATAAAAATTTGTCGTATAATCTGTGTTTTCGGAAGAAAAAAAGGGAGGACATTTTATGAAGATGTTTCAGTGATTACGTTGACCTGTAGCGATACCTCGGACAATAAAACTCAAATGTCTTACCTATGATATCAGAGCCAGAAATTGGGCAGATTAGGCCCTTGCCTGGACAGACCTTTTTAGGGCCCTGCTAGATATAAGAGTCACCCTTTGTGGTATCAACCACAACCTAACTTTATGTTTTATTTATTTATTATAATAAAGGATTTAGGCTGGGGCCTATTGTCCTAAAAAGAGGCATGGAAAACACTAAGCATATGTGGGTGTGGCTTGCCAAAAGTGAGTGCATCTTGTATTCCGCTTCTTTAATCTTAAACAGGCATATAAGGTATGTCCCAACACTCCCTAATGTAAGCGATGGGGGGCGATGTCCCCTGCCCCTTACCCCTCGATTCCGTGTCCAAAAACAGATGCATTGGATGATTTTTTTTTTTTTTAAATGGCGTTTGGAAGCGCATGTTGTAAGCGTGTGGCGGTAACTTTCCTCCTTACCATTTTCGGCATTTTGGCTTTTGGACCCTTGACCTCCACACTACCAGACGTGGGTGACACTGTGACATCGGCAGACGGCACCGTCCTTTTCAGGCAGAAGGAGACTTTATATTGCTCGGCGCATTGCAGGATTCTCAGGGCGTCTTCATACCGCACATTTTCGAAGAAGACCCGGGCGCTCAGGAGCTGATCCCCTGAAAAGAAGCCAACGAGAAACATCATCAATGTCGGGGGGGGGGGGGGGGGACACACCATCAGAGCACCATTCAAAAGACAGTTTGAATCAGGCAGAGATGGTTTTCTGCATGGTTAAAACTGATTTTAAGGTTTAGCCTCTTTTTTTTCCCCCTACGTGATCACAGAGAGTGTGTGCGCATCCAGCAGCCAGTACCCGCCACGTGCGGCCATTTTCTCACCTTCTAACAGAGGCAATGTCTTGGCGGCTGGAGAGTCTTTTAAAACGTCGGAGATAAAAATCCCTTCCTTGCCCCCTCCAGAGACACTGATGCCGCTCATCCCAGCCTGGGCTTCTGTCTCCACGATCACCTCCACCATCTCAGAGGCCTTCAGTTTCTCCTGTGACCAGAGACGTAATGCAAATTACACAGATGTAAAAATACCCCTGTATGTCGTCATCGTCCCCCCCTGCTCGTTCACTGGCCCTTCAGACTGTGACACATTTAAAATTACACTGTCAACCTTAACATACTCGGGAAGCGAGTGATGCTTATGACATCACCTGTGGCACGGTATGCAAATGACACCTTCTCCATTGCGGCACAGGTGATGTCATAAACTAGAGACCCCAAAAGTCACAGTGAAAACACATTTTTCCCTCTTATTTTATGCATTTGCTTCAATTCTGAGAACACAATGTGTAGATGAGCTACTTTGTTTTGCGGTGGATCTAGAGAGGATGGGAATCAGTAACGACCTGAAAGTCCCGGACCGCCACAACCCCATAAACCTGACAACAGACAAGACGGATTCATTATTTGATATGTTATATATAGAAGCCGCGAGTGACCCCCTAGAGAGGGGTATCAGAGGGTAACGAGATGGCTGTTACCTCTGTGATGTTGATTTGCGCTTCCATCGTGGCGTCTGTCTGTTCTCTCTCGTCCCGCTGCAGTTTTTGGAGAAGCACTTTCTTTAACTCGGCGTGAAGTTTTTCCTTCTGGGTCTTTGGGGGGGGCGACGGGGGGCGACAGAAACAAAGACATTTTATTAAGGTTTTTTTCACCGATCTTTCCAAATAACAGACCAGACAGACTCACCATACAGCGAGACGTGGAATAAATACAAAACAAACAAAAGAGAGCGTTCAAATCATTAGTCGGCGCTCTATTAATATTAGACTTTCACAGATACGTTATCAGTATGTGCAGCAGATAAGAAAGGGTCGTACGGATAATATCACATAATTAGCAACACTTGGGATGATTATCAGTGGTAAGTCAGTGGGGTTCAGGCCGTAGAAACACAGGAGACAAGTAGAGTAAACCTTTGTTGACTAACTGAGCAGATTTAGAGTGCAAGCTTTCAAGACTTCTTTGTTCTCTTCCTAGTATAACGTGCCCGAGGAATAGTCCTAAGAGGTGTTAAAATCACTCTAAATCTGCTCGGTTAGCCAATAAAGTTATCACCTTGACTACTGGTCTCCTGTAATTATGTAAATCGCCATGCGATGTTCATTTTCCATAAGTGAAGGTGAGATCTCCTCACACTGGATTATGTATGTTTAGCACTCTTATCTAAAGCACAATGGAAGTGACTGAACACATGTCGGATGCCACGGTGGCTTCTGATTGGTCTGGTTCCATGAGGGCGGAGGCATAACAATTCGCTGGGAAAACAAAAGGCCTACACGGGCTAAATGTTCGCTATGCAGGAATGTGTGTGAGATAGCAAAGTAAAAAGGGATGTCTAATATAAGATGGAGTGTCCAGGAATGATTAGGTTATTTTACATTAGCGGAAACAGACAGGAAAACGCCTGGAATGAATGATTATTTTTGGAGATGGGATGAGGAAAGCAGAAGGGGCGTGAAGGCAGGAAAGACACGGCCTGGTCTGAAGAAGATTCAGGAAGATCCCACCCATTCACTTCCTAAACTCCCAACCGGAAGCGAGCGATCTACGTCAACGTTGAAAGGCAAAGTTATTTCCCTTGGGTCCGGTCTGAGTCTCTATCGAGATGGAAAGTCCTAGTCTTTTGCTGTATAACCTAAACACTGCTTATACCGTGACTGAATCACCTACACACTGCTTACACTGTGAATACACTGATCCCACTCCCCCCACCAATCCTTACTTCTTCTCCAGTATTTTTTATGCTTTGTGATAGGTTCACTTATAAGTGCAATACACTTAGAAAGATATAATTTACCAACGAGCCATAAAATACACAATAAAGAAATAACCACCACAAACATCTATGAACGAGAAAGAGTAATTTAAACAGTTCTGCATTTTACCAACAGATGGAAAAGGGCCACTACTGCTTGGTTTACTGGTGACACCACAGCAGCCAATAGGAGCGAAGGAAACATATTCTCCAGGACGTGGAGCCAACACACAGCAAATAATCTCTTCATGTTATATGTTGTATCGGCATTACAACAAGCAAATCAGCAAATTAATAGAAGCACATGTCCTCGTGAAAGAGGGAATTATAACATTTAGATGACAGAGATCCTTTAATCTTGGTGTTGGGGTGTTTACCTCTTGAGCTCGTCACCTAAGGTATTAGAACTACAAATAATTTGGATATAGGAAATAAAATCCCTGATATAGGGGGAACCAGTTACCACCCTTGGGATACTCTATCATGCCCTCTACTGACTATATTAAAGGGACTCAAATTAAACATTGTTTATTATGAGAATACTAAGTATAAAAAAAATTACCAAAAGTATACCTCGTAGTAGATAAACAAACGCATAAATTAAGAGACCATTTGGTTTTTAAATGTGTCTGTGTCTTGATATGCAATGGGAAAAGTGTAATTTGCATATCAGGCCACAGGTGATGTCATAAACAGGAGACACAGACACAGAAAAAAATAAATCTAAAAACAATGTATGCATTTGATGTAATTTTGCTAACAGAACGCGTAGCTCGTTTGTAATCAGGTTTTTACTCTGTACCTACAGTAAGGCCATGTTCAGGTGATGGAGGCCCTTTAATCTCTAACCTCTCAGTCCGTGCTCACCTTGCTATCCCTGGAGATCTAGGAAGGGAAGGGCAGGCGTGCCCTAACGGACCTCAAAGCTAGCACTCTATTTGTCAGTTAGCCAAGAAAGCCGTCATTTTAAATCCCCAGGATATTACAGACTCGGCATTACGTCCGCAGTCCTTATCGCTGAAAGACAGCTTTATCACAGCATTAAATACACACCGGACATTGACTTCCTCTCCCCGGGGAGTTAGAATAAGCTAGCATCCTCCATGAACCATGTTCTGTCAGGGAAATAAATGTGTCTGCCAAGCTTTCCTAACTAATACAGGCACTGACTCCCCATAACCTACAGGCTGGAGCGCGATTAGGAAAGGGAATACCATCAAAAGTCCCTGGCACTTTATCCTCTTACTAAGAACTACTACATTTCCCCTGTTCTTCTATTAGAAGCACACGTGAAAAATACAAATGAGTGGTCCATTAATTTCCCTCTTTCATGTATATTATATCTATGTATATTATATCTATATATATCTATGTATATTATATCTATATATATCTATGTATATTATATCTATATATTTCTATGTATATTATATCTATATATAGCTATGTATATTATATCTATATATATCTATGTATATTATATCTATATATATCTATGTATATTATATCTATATATATCTATGTATATTATATCTATATATATCTATGTATATTATATCTATATATAGCTATGTATATTATATCATCAATAGCTATGTATATTATATCTATATATATCTATGTATATTATATCTATATATATCTATGTATATTATATCTATATATATCTATGTATATTATATCTATATATATCTATGTATATTATATCTATATATATCTATGTATATTATATCTATATATATCTATGTATATTATATCTATATATATATCTATGTATATTATATCTATATATATCTATGTATATTATATCTATATATAGCTATGTATATTATATCTATGTATATTATATATTATATCTATATATAGCTATGTATATTATATCTATATATAGCTATGTATATTATATCTATATATATCTATGTATATTATATCTATATATAGCTATGTATATTATATCTATATATAGCTATGTATATTATATCTATATATATCTATGTATATTATATCTATGTCTATTATATCTATATATAGCTATGTATATTATATCTATATATAGCTATGTATATTATATCTATATATATCTATGTATATTATATCTATATATATCTATGTATATTATATCTATATATAGCTATGTATATTATATCTATATATAGCTATGTATATTATATCTATATATAGCTATGTATATTATATCTATATATAGCTATGTATATTATATCTATATATATCTATGTATATTATATCTATATATAGCTATGTATATTATATCTATATATATCTATGTATATTATATCTATATATAGCTATGTATATTATATCTATATATATCTATGTATATTATATCTATATATATCTATGTATATTATATCTATATATAGCTATGTATATTATATCTATATATAGCTATGTATATTATATCTATATATATCTATGTATATTATATCTATATATAGCTATGTATATTATATCTATATATATCTATGTATATTATATCTATATAGATCTATGTATATTATATCTATATAGATCTATGTATATTATATCTATATATATCTATGTATATTATATCTATATATAGCTATGTATATTATATCTATATATAGCTATGTATATTATATCTATATATAGCTATGTATATTATATCTATATATATATCTATGTATATTATATCTATATATATCTATGTATATTATATCTATATATAGCTATGTATATTATATCTATGTATATTATATCTATATATATCTATGTATATTATATCTATATATAGCTATGTATATTATATCTATATATATCTATGTATATTATATCTATATATAGCTATGTATATTATATCTATGTATATTATATATTATATCTATATATAGCTATGTATATTATATCTATATTTATCTATGTATATTATATCTATATATAGCTATGTATATTATATCTATATTTATCTATGTATATTATATCTATATATAGCTATGTATATTATATCTATATTTATCTATGTATATTATATCTATATATAGCTATGTATATTATATCTATGTATATTATATCTATATATATCTATGTATATTATATCTATATATAGCTATGTATATTATATCTATATATATCTATGTATATTATATCTATATATAGCTATGTATATTATATCTATATATAGCTATGTATATTATATCTATATTTATCTATGTATATTATATCTATATATAGCTATGTATATTATATCTATATTTATCTATGTAAATTATATCTATATATAGCTATGTATATTATATCTATATTTATCTATGTATATTATATCTATATATAGCTATGTATATTATATCTATATATAGCTATGTATATTATATCTATATATAGCTATGTATATTATATCTATATATATCTATGTATATTATATCTATATATATCTATGTATATTATATCTATATATAGCTATGTATATTATATCTATATATATCTATGTATATTATATCTATATATAGCTATGTATATTATATCTATATATATCTATGTATATTATATCTATATATATCTATGTATATTATATCTATATTATATCTATGTATATTATATCTATATATAGCTATGTATATTATATCTATATATATCTATGTATATTATATCTATATATTTCTATGTATATTATATCTATATATATCTATGTATATTATATCTATATATATCTATGTATATTATATCTATATATATCTATGTATATTATATCTATATATAGCTATGTATATTATATCTATATATAGCTATGTATATTATATCTATATATAGCTATGTATATTATATCTATATATGGCTATGTATATTATATCTATATTTATCTATGTATATTATATCTATATATAGCTATGTATATTATATCTATATTTATCTATGTATATTATATCTATATATAGCTATGTATATTATATCTATATTTATCTATGTATATTATATCTATATATAGCTATGTATATTATATCTATATTTATCTATGTATATTATATCTATATATAGCTATGTATATTATATCTATATTTATCTATGTATATTATATCTATATATAGCTATGTATATTATATCTATATTTATCTATGTATATTATATCTATATATAGCTATGTATATTATATCTATATTTATCTATGTATATTATATCTATATATAGCTATGTATATTATATCTATGTATATTATATCTATATATATCTATGTATATTATATCTATATATAGCTATGTATATTATATCTATATTTATCTATGTATATTATATCTATATATAGCTATGTATTTTATATCTATATTTATCTATGTATATTATATCTATATATAGCTATGTATATTATATCTATGTATATTATATCTATATATATCTATGTATATTATATCTATATATAGCTATGTATATTATATCTATATTTATCTATGTATATTATATCTATATATAGCTATGTATATTATATCTATATATAGCTATGTATATTATATCTATATATAGCTATGTATATTATAGCTATATATATCTATGTATATTATATCTATATATATCTATGTATATTATATCTATATATATCTATGTATATTATATCTATATATAGCTATGTATATTATATCTATGTATATTATATCTATATATATCTATGTATATTATATCTATATATAGCTATGTATATTATATCTATATTTATCTATGTATATTATATCTATATATATCTATGTATATTATAGCTATATATATCTATGTATATTATATCTATATATAGCTATGTATATTATATCTATGTATAGCTATGTATATTATATCTATGTATATTATATCTATATATATCTATGTATATTATATCTATATATAGCTATGTATATTATATCTATATATATCTATGTATATTATATCTATATATATCTATGTATATTATATCTATATATAGCTATGTATATTTATTATATCTATATATAGCTATGTATATTATATCTATATATATCTATGTATATTATAGCTATATATATCTATGTATATTATATCTACCGGTATATATATCTATGTATATTATATCTATATATAGCTATGTATATTTATTATATCTATATATAGCAATGTATATTATATCTATATATATCTATGTATATTATAGCTTTATATATCTATGTATATTATATCTATATATAGCTATGTATATTATATCTATATATATCTATGTATATTATAGCTATATATATCTATGTATATTATATCTATATATAGCTATGTATATTATATCTATATATAGCTATGTATATTATATCTATATATATCTATGTATATTATAGCTATATATATCTATGTATATTATATCTATATATATCTATGTATATTATATCTATATATATCTATGTATATTAAAAACACAAACATTTCCATGTCCTCTACCTTGTTTTACAACCAGGATAGCTTTATTACTTAAATTCCTTTGCATTTTTGCTGAAATGCTATTCCATGCACCCACCACCTTCTCACATTTCCCTCTCTAGTTATAGACTTTGACCCCTAGCCCTAGTATTTCTCCTCCTTTCAAATATACTATGATCTTGACCTCACACAATAAAAATACCCCAGTCAAATTGAGGAGGTTTAAAGGGACAGTATCCCCTAAACACCGCTTATACTGTATCACCTAAACACTGCTTATACCGTGACTGTATCACCTAAACACTGCTTATACCGTGACTGTATCACCTAAACACTGATTATACTGTATCACCTAAACACTGATTATACTGTATCACCTAAACACTGCTTATACCGTGACTGTATCACCTAAACACTGCTTATACTGTGACTGTATCACCTAAACACTGCTTATACTGTGACTATCAGCTAAACACTGCTTATACTGTGACTGTATCACCCAAACACTGCTTATACTGTGACTGTATCACCTAAACACTGCATATACTGTGACTGTATCACCCAAACACTGCTTATACTGTGACTGTATCACCTAAACACTGCTCATACTGTGACTGTATCAGCTAAACACTGCTTATACTGTGACTGTATCACCCAAACACTGCTTATACTGTGACTGTATCATCCAAACACTGCTTATACTGTGACTGTATCACCCAAACACTGCTTATACTGTGACTGTATCACCTAAACACTGCTTATACTGTGACTGTATCACCTAAACACTGCTTATACTGTGACTGTATCACCCAAACACTGCTTATACTGTGACTGTATCGCCTAAACACTGCTCATACTGTGACTGTATCACCTAAACACTGCTCATACTGTGACTGTATCACCTAAACACTGCTCATACTGTGACAGTATCACCCAAACACTGCTTATACTGTGACTGTATCACCCAAACACTGCTTATACTGTGACTGTAGAGAATAAAATATGATCTATACCTCATGTTGGCAGAATTGCAGCAAATGTACAGATTAAGATAAAAGCACATTGTAAATGCGTTCTGGCCACGAGTGATGTCATAAGCAGGAGATACGACAGGCGCATTGAAAACTCGTATTTTATCCATTTCCTGCAATGCTGCTGACACTATGTATAGATTATTTTTCATTCTCCACATTCACAGTATGTGACAGAAACTCTTCAGATATCCCTGTCCTGGAGTAAGGATGCTAAACAGACCTGCTCTCCAAGGGGCTAAATAGCATCAGCTAATCTCCTCAAAGGGTCTCATTCTGGCTTCTTCTAAAGGGTTAACTACACCTGTCTGACGCATGCTGTGCTAGGACGGTTAATGCACAGGTTGTCCCCCCCCGTGCCCCCCTAACCAGCGAGGGGGAGATGGACAGCATAAGATGCCCAGGGGGTGGGGGGCAGGAGAGGTTACATTTTTTTAAAGGCAACTGTCAGCAAAAAATGTATTGATTATTGGTAACAGTTGTCATTTAAAGGTCCCGATGTCCCTTCCTTGCCATAAATCAGGGGCAGGGCCTCATCTGCTTCTTACCACTCGCTCGCTGTCTCTGATTTCCTCTGGGGAGAGATGGGGGCGGCCTGCGAGGGGAGAGCACTGCTTCAGGGGACTGAACTTCTCTTTCACTTTTGCTGGCTGCAAAAAAAAATAAAAAATAAACAAACAAATAATAAATGATAATGTTCAAGATGAAGGTGGGTAAAAAAAAATACGCCTGGGTTTTTATTTACACAGGAGAGGTGTGCTCATTACAGGGGTACTTCTAAAGATAGAAGGAGATGCATGGATCAATGTTTGATCCCTGCAGCAATTCATTCCATGGGACTGCACACTGCCGTGCAGTCAGACCCTGATGCATGCACACTGCTGTGCAGTCACACCCTGATGCATGCACGGTGCAGTACATTCACACCCTGATGCATGCATGCTGCAGTACATTCACACCCTGATGCATGCACACTGCAGTACATTCACACCCTGATTCATGCACACTGCAGTACATTCACACCCTGATGCATGCACACTGCAGTACATTCACACCCTGATGCATGCACGGTGCAGTACATTCACACCCTGATGCATGCACGGTGCAGTACATTCACACTCTGATGCATGCACACTGCTGTGCAGTCACACCCTGGTGCATGCACACTGTAGTCCATTCACACCCTGATGCATGCACGCTGTAGTCCATTCACACCCTGATGCATGCACACTGCTGGGCAGTCACACCCTGATGCATGCACGCTGTAGTCCACTCACACCCTGATGCATGCACACTGCTGTGCAGTCACACCCTGATGCATGCACACTGCCGTGCAGTCACACCCTGATGCATGCATGCTGCCTTGCATTCACACCCTGATGCATGCACACTGCAGTACATTCCCACCCTGATGCATGCACACTGCAGTACATTCACACCCTGATGCATGCACGGTGCAGTACATTCACACCCTGATGCATGCACGGTGCAGTACATTCACACCCTGATGCATGCACGGTGCAGTACATTCACACCCTGATGCATGCACACTGCTGTGCAGTCACACCCTGGTGCATGCACACTGTAGTCCATTCACACCCTGATGCATGCACGCTGTAGTCCATTCACACCCTGATGCATGCACACTGCTGGGCAGTCACACCCTGATGGATGCACACTGCCGTGCAGTCACACCCTGATGCATGCACGCTGTAGTCCACTCACACCCTGATGCATGCACGCTGTAGTCCACTCACACCCTGATGCATGCACACTGCCGTGCAGTCACACCCTGATGCATGCACACTGCCGTGCAGTCACACCCTGATACATGCACATTGCACTGTTCTCTGCCTCCTTCACGGAGCGAGCTGCAAGAAGGAGTGATCAGCTGCAGCCAGTTAGAGGTCTGTGCAGTGCTTTTATGGGAAGCTCTACCTGGTCTCCGCAGGTCACAGCGCCAGATATTAACACTTACCACAGTTTCAGGTAGTTTTCTGGGAACATGACTTTTGGAGGCCCCCTCCTCTGCCCCTGCAGATACAGAATGATAAGGAGATTATACACCCTGCTTCCTGTCACCCACAGGAGATGGTGTAAATACCTCTCAGTTTAAGGCTCAATGTGTCTGTGTCTCCAGCTTATGACATCACCTGTGGCCTGATATGCAAATAAACTACTTGTGACATGTTATTTGCATATCAGGCCACGGGTGATGTGATAAGCAGGAGAGACAGACACATTGAAACTTATTTTCCTCTTATTTGATGCATTTGCTGCAATTCTGCCGACACAATGTATAGATCATTTATCATCCTATTTTATTCACTAGATTCATAAGATTTTAGTACCTTTAAGATGATCCACCCCATGGTTACCGTCGGCCTGAGTTATAGTCCCATAACCCAGCTTAGATGCCATCGGCATAAACTAAAACTGGGAGATCAGGGGGGATGTGGGAGAGGGTGCGTGCGCGGACCCTCCATCTAATGGAGAATGGTTCATCTAGCGGTTTGTAAACTACAGAATGTCCAGTACACGCTGAGCAGTGAGGGAAAGACCCCAAACCCCCCGGCACTGCTACAATTAGACTGGTTATATTTATATACCCCCCTTTATTGACATGTCCCCCAGATGTGTCTTGGATGGGCTCCCTGGCAGAGCTGCAAAGGGTGGGATTTTTATAGAAACATAGAATGTGTCGGCAGATAAGAACCATTCGGTCCATCTAGTCTGCCCAATTTTTTTTGGAGTACTTTTATTAGTCCCCCGTTCCCGGTCTTATAGCTAGGATAGCCTTATACCTATCCCACGCATGCTTAAACTCCTTCACTGTATTAACCTCTACCACTTCTGCTGGCAGGCTAATCCATACATCCACTACCCTCTCAGTAAAGTAATACTTCCTGATATTACTTTTAAATTGTTGCCCCTCTAATTTCAGACTATGTCCTCTAGTTGTGGTAGTTTTTCTTCTTTTAAATATACTCTCTTCCTATAGTGTGTTGATTCCCTTTATGTATTTAAATGTTTCTATCATATCCCCCCTGTTACGTCTTTCCTCCAAGCTATACATGTTAAGATGCTTTAACCTTTCCTGGTAAGATTTATCCTTCAACCCATGAACCAGTTTAGTAGCCCTTCTCTGAACTCTCTCCAAAGTATCAATATCCTTCTGGAGATACAGTCTCCAGTACTGCGTACAATACTCCAAGTGAGGTCTCACCAGTGCTCTGTACAATGGCATGAGCACTTCCCTCTTCCTACTGCTAATACCTCTCCCTATGCAACCAAGCATTCTGCTAATACCTCTCCCTATGCAACCCAGCATTCTGCTAATACGTCTCCCTATACAACCAAGTATTCTGCTAATATCCCTCTCCCTATGTAACCAAACATTCTGCTAATACCTCTCCCTATGCAACCAAGCATTCTGCTAATCCCTCTCCCTATGCAACCAAGCATTCTGCTAATACCTCTCCCTATGCAACCCAGCATTCTGCTAATACGTCTCCCTATACAACCAAGCATTCTGCTAGCATTTCCTGCTGCTCTATTGCATTGCCTACCTACCTTCAAGTCCTCTGAAATTATTACTCCTAAATCCCTTTCCTCAGATGTTGAGGTTAGGACTGTACCAAATAGTCTATATTCTGCTTTTGGGTTTTTACGCCCAAGGTGCATAATCTTGCACTTGTCCACATTAAATGCCAGTTGCCACTGCTGTGACCATTTTTCTAGTTTATCTAAATCATTTGCCATTTGGCTTATCCCTCCATGAATATCAACCCTGCTGCAAATCTTTGTATCATCAGCAAAAAGACACAACTTACCAACAAGACCTTCTGCAATATCGCTAATAAAAATATTAAAGAGAATGGGTCCAAGTACAGATCCCTGAGGTACCCCACTAGTAACAAGACCTTGCATCGAATATACCCCATTGACTACAACCCTCTGTTGCCTGTCACTCAGCCATTGTGTAATCCATTCAACAATATTGAAATCCAAATTCAAAGATTTTAGTTTATTGATAAGCCTTCTATGTGCGACAGTGTCAAAAGCCTTACTGAAATCGAGGCCGAACTATATTTATAGGTCAGCTAATGTTTTTTTTAACTCATTAGAAGAAGCATGAGTGCCCCCCTAATGCCAAGTAAATCTAATGTGCATTTTAACTGGAGGTTGGCGCGCGCACAGCCAGTCAGAATGGGGGGCTCATCTGACTGTATGGAACTGGGGTCCCCTCGGCTGATCCCATGTAAAAATGAGGGTTTCACTGCAGTAATTGAGAGAGAGACAGTCCCTGACCAGACCGGGCTGCTTCCCAGGGAATCATGGCAGCTGCCAGACAGAGGATAAACTGGCTGATGAACTATCTCAAGTACCTAGCAGGTTATCCTCATACTGGGGGCCACTCAATCTTTCAAGCCGTCTAAAGTAGAAGCACAAGTAAAAGAACTGATGAAGCCTACCATTTAAAGGCGAAACGCGTTGATCACGATCTATTACTACCCATTAGAGCTCTCTCCGGATCCTGTTTTCTCATCTATGCTCCAGGATTTTGCTGCTACTCCAAAACTGAAGTGTAAGATATTTTAAGTACTTTTTGTATTAAATTGAAGTTTTGTGTATTAACACCATCTTCTATTCTTTGGAGGTTTTATATAAAGAATTGTCAAACATCATTTACTGTGTCCCATACCATCAGGGACTGTGTGTAAGTGTTTTAAAGTTTTTTTTTTCTCTCTTTTGCCCTACGGGGTATACACTCTGTAATATCCGCACAGAGGTGAAATACCTCATTGCACTTTTTCACTTTATAGCACAGAAGCGCACTGCCACTTTGTATATGTTTGAAGTAAAAGAACAAGTTTAGTGTCAGTTAAAGAAGAATTCATTGTGGGATCCAGGGGCAGCCCCCCGCCCCCTTGCTGGGGTACACTGACAGGTGGCTATTTTAGGAAAGTCAAGCTGGATGGCTTGGGACATATGGAGGTGGCCGGAGGGGGGGGGGGGGGGGGGGGGGGGTTACAGCTGCCGCCCTCACTCTGTCCCCACCCAACCAAAAAGGGCTTTGATGAGACGGGATGAGATTGCAGGCCGAGGAAATCCCGCATTAAAGGGTTAACAAACCGCAGCGGGGTAAGGAAGGATCAGGGGGATTTAACACTATCCTTGCCACAGGGGAGCACGGCTTGCCCCAGGCCAGACTACATGCTATTTATAAATCCAGAGAGAGAAACAAGACAGATACCTATTTTTCACCATTTTTATTCTGTACAGTCACAGTATTGTCAGTAATTTTGCCTTTAACCCTTTACGGGAGAATCTTTGCCATTGTGGCGCTCAGAGGTTATACAGAGGAGCCCGCCGACTCAGTCATTAGACTTGTGGACCTGCTTTAGATTGCAAGCTTGTGGGCCGAGCAGATGGGACTCTGGGTAAGAGTGGCATACACCTGTGTGAAACCTGCGCTGAGCTGTTTACATATAACAGGGAGAGCTGGACTCAGACCCAGTACCCATTCCAGCCTCCCACGCTTGGCACAGCTCTACCAACGCCAACTCATTACACCAAAGGTCAAAACTTCATACATGGAATTCTCTGTCCCTGGGTGGACAATGGGCTGGAATCCCAGGACCCCCTCACCAGGCATTGCAAGCATTCCAAGAAAAAGGCCCTTACACAGGCACACAATGCTTCCCTTAATGCAGACCAAAAAGGCATGCTGACATTTAACCCCTCAGCCGCCGGGCCATACAGACAGCTCTCCAACTATGTACAAATTGAGCCGAACCTGAGAAACATTGAGGTTTGCTGTAAGTGGGATCTAGAGGAGCCAGCTCCATGGACATAGAGAGAGATCACTGGTAAGATCTCACCTAGAGTATTGTGATCAGTTCTATAGAGCAGATCCCCAGGAGGACATAGAGAGGGAGTGATAGCACTTTATAGATCACTGGTAAGATCTCACCTAGAGTATTGTGTTCAGTTCTATAGAGCAGATCCCCAGGAGGACATAGAGAGGGAGTGATAGCACTTTATAGATCACTGGTAAGATCTCACCTAGAGTATTGTGATCAGTTCTATAGAGCAGATCCCCAGGAGGACATAGAGGGGGAGTGATAGCACTTTATAGATCACTGTTAAGATCTCACCTATAGTATTATGTTCAGTTCTATAGAGCAGATCCCCAGGAGGACATAGAGAGGGAGTGATAGCACTTTATAGATCACTGGTAAGATCTCACCTAGAGTATTGTGTTCAGTTCTATAGAGAAGATCCTCAGGAGGACATAGAGAGAGAGTGATAGCACTTTATAGATCACTGGTAAGATCTCACCTAGAGTATTGTGTTCAGTTCTATAGAGCAGATCCCCAGGAGGATATAGAGAGGGAGTGATAGCACTTTATAGATCACTGGTAAGATCTCACCTAGAGTATTGTGTTCAGTTCTATAGAGCAGATCCCCAGGAGGACATAGAGAGGGAGTGATAGCACTTTATAGATCACTGGTAAGATCTCACCTAGAGTATTGTGATCAGATCTATAGAGCAGATCCCCAGGAGGACATAGAGAGGGAGTGATAGCACTTTATAGATCACTGGTAAGATCTCACCTAGAGTATTGTGATCAGTTCTATAGAGCAGATCCCCAGGAGGACATAGAGAGGGAGTGATAGCACTTTATAGATCACTGGTAAGATCTCACCTAGAGTATTGTGTTCAGTTCTATAGAGCAGATCCCCAGGAGGACATAGAGAGGGAGTGATAGCACTTTATAGATCACTGGTTAGATCTCACCTAGAGTATTGTGATCAGTTCTATAGAGCAGATCCCCAGGAGGACATAGAGAGGGAGTGATAGCACTTTATAGATCACTGGTAAGATCTCCCCTAGAGTATTGTGATCAGTTCTATAGAGCAGATCCCCAGGAGGACATAGAGAAGGAGTGATAGCACTTTATAGATCACTGGTAAGATCTCACCTAGAGTATTGTGATCAGTTCTATAGAGCAGATCCCCAGGAGGACATAGAGAGGGAGTGATAGCACATTATGGATCACTGGTAAGATCTCACCTAGAGTATTGTGATCAGTTCTATAGAGCAGATCCCCAGGAGGACATAGAGAAGGAGTGATAGCACTTTATAGATCACTGGTAAGATCTCACCTAGAGTATTGTGATCAGTTCTATAGAGCAGATCCCCAGGAGGACATATAGAGGGAGTGATAGCACTTTATAGATCGCTGGTAAGATCTCACCTAGAGTATTGTGATCAGTTCTATAGAGCAGATCCCCGGGAGGACATAGAGAGGGAGTGATAGAACTTTATAGATCGCTGGTAAGATCTCACCTAGAGTAGTGTGTTCAGTTCTATAGAGCAGATCCCCAGGAGGACATAGAGAGGGAGTGAGAGCACTTTATAGATCACTGGTAAGATCTCATCTAGAGTATTGTGATCAGTTCTATAGAGCAGATCCCCAGGAGGACATAGAGAGGGGGTGAGAGCACTTTATAGATCACTGGTAAGATCTCACCTAGAGTATTGTGTTCAGTTCTATAGAGCAGATCCCCAGGAGGACATAGAGAGGGGGTGTGAGCACTTTATAGATCACTGGTAAGATCTCACCTAGAGTATTGTGATCAGTTCTATAGAGCAGATCCCCAGGAGGACATAGAGAGGGAGTGATAGCACTTTATAGATCACTGGTAAGATCTCACCTAGAGTATTGTGTTCAGTTCTATAGAGCAGATCCCCAGGAGGACATAGAGAGGGAGTGATAGCACTTTATAGATCACTGGTAAGATCTCACCTAGAGTATTGTGTGAATTTTGTCTGAGCTGGGCTGTAAATACTGAAGATTATTTTTATTATTTTGAGGGAGAAGAAATAGAGTTTGGAGAAGACTCAAAACAGTTGTGAAGATTTTACTCCAGTCTGGTCAGTTTCCAGAATGCCTGGCAGAGAAGTGTGGACGCCCATCGTATAATCAGGCCTCTCCAGTGCTCTGGGACAGATAGATAATGCTGTATTTATGGAGCAGGTTTCTCCTTGGTGAACGAATGCACCATGAATGAACATGGAAATCATTGGATGCTGTTTGCTGTGGAAATGGCAGCCTCCGTCATCGCAATAGACATCGCCTTATTTTGGGACCATTTGGGGAGGGCCTTGGGTATTATAGAAATAGCCTTAATCCTCCCAAAACGGCCCACGAATAAATAAATAAACATAAATATAAAAAAAAAAAACTTACAATAAATGATTAATAATATTTAGAAAATGATTGTATTAATGCTAGATATAACATAGCAATATATATACTATAATAAAAAAACATTACAAATAATCTTTCATTGCATGCTAATAGTATAATGATTGTTATGTTTTAGTAAAATATGCAGTTAAGGCATAAATGATGCAATAACCACGTCAGTGAACACATTGTGTAATATTAAATACACATATCACATACCCCACTTAGTAACCCCAATAAAACCCATGTACCATACATTATTATATATATTTTTATACACCGCCATAACAACGCTTGTGGTATAATAATGCCAGCGATGTCATGCCAGGTATAGATTGCCAGCACGTCACCGGTTATTGTTCGCTATCTACAGCGGTTAGGTCACACGTACCCTCCCGCCATCCTTCCACGTCGCCAGGAAAGAATGGCCGCGTCAGAATGGATGAAATTCGGTTTAGACGAATCAGATGGCATTCAGACGAAACTTAGATTTCCTCAGGGAATAAGCTGGCAGTTTATCCTCATACAGGGGCCACTCTGTTTTTCGCTAGCGTGGAAGCACGTGTGGAAAAATAAAAATCTACCCCTAAACTGGAACTCGGTCTCCAATTCTATCACTAGTTATTGATTTTGCAATTTCCTTGTCAATTCTCGGAGTGCTATTAGTTACTGGGTTGAGTCACTGGGTTCAGGGGGGATCTCCCCCTGGTCATCCACACGGAGCGATACATGGAGGTTAGGACAGGCAGCTGTTCTCCCGTGTCCATGTTCAGAGCTGCTTTGGATCTGATCTGGATTAATATCTCACCACCACAAATCTCACATTCACATGCAGTCACGTAGTCCAAAATGGGGGCCAATCGAACCCCCCCCCCCCCCAAGGGGATCCTGAGTACACTGTACCCAAGATCCCAGCCGTGGGTGAAGTGGCAGGTCTATACTGTGAACCATCTTAGCAGAGAAGGTTTTGTTTGCAGTCCCTGTAAGAGATGTTTCTACTTTTCTATACATCCTAACCCTTTTATTGTGTGAGACTGAGCATCTGCTGCCCATAAGGTATCGTTTTATGTTGGCTGCAGTAGTGTATCTTCCACAAGGCAAACAAGGCACTCGCCTAGGGCGGCATTTTGCCAGAGGGCGGCACTTTTCCAGAGGGCGGCACTTTTCCAGAGGGCGGCACGTTGCCAAATGGTGTAAAAGCACACTTCTGGTGCTACAAACATTTTCAGTCCCTCTCCCACCATTCAGAAAGCTTTCGCTCCTCCCAATTAATTGGGGTGATGGGGGCATGTAATGGAGGTGTTGGGGGTGTGTAATGAGTGTGATGGGGCATTTAGTGTGTACGCAATGTGGGTGATGGGGGACATGTAACTGGGGTGATGGGGGCATGTAATGGAGGTGTTGGGGGTGTGTAATGAGTGTGATGGGGCATTTAGTGTGCATGCAATGTGGGTGATGGGAGGCATGTAATTGGGTGATGGGGCATGTGGTAGGTGTGCAGCGTGGGGGGGGGGGGGGTACGAATTTTGTCTGCCTAGGGCAGCACAAAACCAAGATACACCACTGGTTGGCTGCACAGAGCACTAAGAGGGCAGGAGCAATCCAGGAGCATGTAGGAATGTAACACTTTCATATATTCCCGGTAAGTTACATGAATATACGCAGTGACCTGCTTCTTCATGGAGTTTCCTAGATCTTTATTCGTTAAAGAGGGAATTTAGACAACCTTTGAAATTCCCTTGTCAATACCCTGCATTTCCCTATTTGGTGAAATAAAGCCCCAGGCTTCATCCAGAAGGTGGTAGTGGGTAACCAAGTGAGCAGTGGGTGGCCTGAAGCGGCTGCCGTTACCGAGAAGGAGTTGAAGGTAAAGTCGGGGTGTGAAGCTACATGTCAGGCTTAACCTGCGCTTTCAATCTCAAAGAAGAAAACAAATGTATAAAAACCAACAAACAATAACATCACTTTAACAAGGATTATTACACTCAGACATATAGCAAACAGCACAGGGGGTGGGGTCAAATATCACATGACCACCAACATGGCGGATATGGTAAATAATGTCACGTTACAAAACATGTGACACATGGCATTTAACCCCTTCAGGATCAGAGCGTGGGGATATTCTTTGCCATTAGCTGTAATTATTTAGTGTACTCAAACTATAATTTGTTCTAATTTAATTTATTTTTCGAAATCAGAATATGTTTTGCGTTAATGATCTGCCACGCCCGCCATCTCTCCTTAACGAGCTACCAAAATAGTCTCAGAATGGAAATAAAGGCACCATCTTTTTGAGCATCATTTTGCTGCACAGATATTGTCTATCCTGGCGCTAACCAGTCTGCAGAGTCAAACATTACACATTCATTGATTACTAACCAGAGAAATATCAGGAAGAGGTGCATTGTGGGAAATACTATTTCTAAGAAAAAAGGATACAGGCACAGTATAAGCAGTGTTTGGGTGATACAGTCACAGTATAAGCAGTGTTTAGGTGATATGGTCACGGTATAAGCAGTGTTTAGGTGATACAGTCACAGTATAAGCAGTGTTTGGGTGATACAGTCACAGTATAAGCAGTGTTTAGGTGATACAGTCACAGTATAAGCAGTGTTTGGGTGATACAGTCACAGTATAAGCAGTGTTTGGGTGATACAGTCACAGTATAAGCAGTGTTTGGGTGATACAGTCACAGTATAAGCAGTGTTTAGGTGATATGGTCACGGTATAAGCAGTGTTTAGGTGATACAGTCACAGTATAAGCAGTGTTTGGGTGATACAGTCACAGTATAAGCAGTGTTTAGGTGATACAGTCACAGTATAAGCAGTGTTTGGGTGATACAGTCACAGTATAAGCAGTGTTTAGGTGATATGGTCACGGTATAAGCAGTGTTTAGGTGATACAGTCACAGTATAAGCAGTGTTTGGGTGATACAGTCACAGTATAAGCAGTGTTTAGGTGATACAGTCACAGTATAAGCAGTGTTTAGGTGATACAGTCACAGTATAAGCAGTGTTTGGGTGATACAGTCACAGTATAAGCGGTGTTTGGGTGATACAGTCACAGTATAAGCAGTGTTTGGGTGATACAGTCACAGTATAAGCAGTGTTTGGGTGATACAGTCACAGTATAAGCAGTGTTTAGGTGATATGGTCACGGTATAAGCAGTGTTTAGGTGATACAGTCACAGTATAAGCAGTGTTTGGGTGATACAGTCACAGTATAAGCAGTGTTTAGGTGATACAGTCACAGTATAAGCAGTGTTTAGGTGATACAGTCACAGTATAAGCAGTGTTTGGGTGATACAGTCACAGTATAAGCAGTGTTTAGGTGATACAGTCACAGTATAAGCAGTGTTTGGGTGATACAGTCACAGTATAAGCAGTGTTTGGGTGATACAGTCACAGTATAAGCAGTGTTTAGGTGATACAGTTACAGTATAAGCAGTGTTTAGGTGATACAGTCACAGTATAAGCAGTGTTTAGGTGATACAGTCACAGTATAAGCAGTGTTTGGGTGATACTGTCACAGTATAAGCAGTGTTTGGGTGATACAGTCACAGTATAAGCAGTGTTTGGGTGATACAGTCACAGTATAAGCAGTGTTTAGGTGATACAGTCACAGTATAAGCAGTGTTTATGTGATACAGTCACAGTATAAGCAGTGTTTAGGTGATACAGTCACAGTATAAGCAGTGTTTAGGTGATACAGTCACAGTATAAGCAGTGTTTGGGTGATACTGTCACAGTATAAGCAGTGTTTGGGTGATACAGTCACAGTATAAGCAGTGTTTGGGTGATACAGTCACAGTATAAGCAGTGTTTAGGTGATACAGTCACAGTATAAGCAGTGTTTGGGTGATACAGTCACAGTATCAGCAGTGTTTAGGTGATACAGTCACAGTATAAGCAGTGTTTGGGTGATACAGTCACAGTATAAGCAGTGTTTGGGTGATACAGTCACAGTATAAGCAGTGTTTAGGTGATACAGTCACAGTATAAGAAGTGTTTGGGTGATACAGTCACAGTATAAGCAGTGTTTGGGTGATACAGTCACAGTATAAGCAGTGTTTGGGTGATACAGTCACAGTATAAGCAGTGTTTACGTGATACAGTCACAGTATAAGCAGTGTTTGGGTGATACAGTCACAGTATAAGCAGTGTTTGGGTGATACAGTCACAGTATAAGCAGTGTTTGGGTGATAAAGTCACAGTATAAGCAGTGTTTGGGTGATACAGTCACCGTATAAGCAGTGTTTAGGTGATACAGTCACAGTATAAGCAGTGTTTAGGTGATACAGTCACAGTATAAGCAGTGTTTGGGTGATACAGTCACAGTATAAGCAGTGTTTGGGTGATACAGTCACAGTATAAGCAGTGTTTGGGTGATACAGTCACCGTATAAGCAGTGTTTGGGTGACACAGTCACAGTATAAGCAGCGTTTGGGTGATACAGTCACAGTATAAGCAGTGTTTGGGTGATACAGTCACAGTATAAGCAGTGTTTGGGTGATACAGTCACCGTATAAGCAGTGTTTGGGTGATACAGTCACAGTATAAGCAGTGTTTAGGTGATACAGTTACAGTATAAGCAGTGTTTAGGTGATACAGTCACAGTATAAGCAGTGTTTAGGTGATACAGTCACAGTATAAGCAGTGTTTGGGTGATACTGTCACAGTATAAGCAGTGTTTGGGTGATACAGTCACAGTATAAGCAGTGTTTGGGTGATACAGTCACAGTATAAGCAGTGTTTAGGTGATACAGTCACAGTATAAGCAGTGTTTATGTGATACAGTCACAGTATAAGCAGTGTTTAGGTGATACAGTCACAGTATAAGCAGTGTTTAGGTGATACAGTCACAGTATAAGCAGTGTTTGGGTGATACTGTCACAGTATAAGCAGTGTTTGGGTGATACAGTCACAGTATAAGCAGTGTTTGGGTGATACAGTCACAGTATAAGCAGTGTTTAGGTGATACAGTCACAGTATAAGCAGTGTTTGGGTGATACAGTCACAGTATAAGCAGTGTTTGGGTGATACAGTCACAGTATCAGCAGTGTTTAGGTGATACAGTCACAGTATAAGCAGTGTTTGGGTGATACAGTCACAGTATAAGCAGTGTTTAGGTGATACAGTCACAGTATAAGCAGTGTTTGGGTGATACAGTCACAGTATAAGCAGTGTTTGGGTGATACAGTCACAGTATAAGCAGTGTTTACGTGATACAGTCACAGTATAAGCAGTGTTTGGGTGATACAGTCACAGTATAAGCAGTGTTTGGGTGATAAAGTCACAGTATAAGCAGTGTTTGGGTGATACAGTCACCGTATAAGCAGTGTTTAGGTGATACAGTCACAGTATAAGCAGTGTTTAGGTGATACAGTCACAGTATAAGCAGTGTTTGGGTGATACAGTCACAGTATAAGCAGTGTTTGGGTGATACAGTCACAGTATAAGCAGTGTTTGGGTGATACAGTCACAGTATAAGCAGTGTTTGGGTGATACAGTCACCGTATAAGCAGTGTTTGGGTGACACAGTCACAGTATAAGCAGCGTTTGGGTGATACAGTCACAGTATAAGCAGTGTTTGGGTGATACAGTCACAGTATAAGCAGTGTTTGGGTGATACAGTCACCGTATAAGCAGTGTTTGGGTGATACAGTCACAGTATAAGCAGTGTTTGGGTGATACAGTCACCGTATAAGCAGTGTTTGGGTGATACAGTCACAGTATAAGCAGTGTTTGGGTGATACAGTCACAGTATAAGCAGTGTTTGGGTGATACAGTCACAGTATAAGCAGAGTTTGGGTGACACAGTCACAGTATAAGCAGTGTTTGGGTGACACAGTCACAGTATAAGCAGTGTTTGGGTGATACAGTCACAGTATAAGCAGTGTTTAGGTGATACAGTCACAGTATAAGCAGTGTTTAGCTGATACAGTCACAGTATAAGCAGTGTTTCGGTGATACAGTCTCAGTATAAGCAGTGTTTAGGTGACAGTCACAGTATAAGCAGTGTTTGGGTGATACAGTCACAGTATAAGCAGTGTTTGGGTGATACAGTCACAGTATAAGCAGTGTTTAGGTGATACAGTCACAGTATAAGCAGTGTTTGGGTGACAGTCACAGTATAAGCAGTGTTTAGGTGATACAGTCATAGTATAAGCAGTGTTTAGGGGATACAGGCACAGTATAAGCAGTGTTTGGGTGATACAGTCGCAGTATAAGCAGTGTTTAGGTGATACAGTCACAGTATAAGCAGTGTTTAGGTGACACAGTCACAGTATATGCAGTGTTTGGGTGATACAGTCACAGTATAAGCAGTGTTTAGGTGATACCGTCACAGTATAAGCAGTGTTTAGGTGATACAGTCACAGTATAAGCAGTGTTTGGGTGATACAGTCACAGTATAAGCAGTGTTTGGGCGATAAAGTCACAGTATAAGCAGTGTTTGGGTGATACACTCACAGTATAAGCAGTGTTTGGGCGATAAAGTCACAGTATAAGCAGTGTTTGGGTGATACACTCACAGTATAAGCAGTGTTTGGGTGATACAGTCACAGTATAAGCAGTGTTTAGGTGATACAGGCACAGTATAAGCAGTGTTTGGGTAATACAGTCACAGTATAAGCAGTGTTTAGGTGATACAGTCACAGTATAAGCAGTGTTTAGGTGATACAGTCGCAGTATAAGCAGTGTTTGGGTAATACAGTCACAGTATAAGCAGTGTTTAGGTGATACAGTCACAGTATAAGCAGTGTTTAGGTGATACAGTCGCAGTATAAGCAGTGTTTAGGTCATACAGTCACAGTAGAAGCAGTGTTTAGCTGATACAGTCACAGTATAAGCAGTGTTTAGCTGATACAGTCACAGTATAAGCAGTGTTTGGGTGATACAGTCACAGTATAAGCAGTGTTTGGGTGATACATTCACAGTATAAGCAGTGTTTAGGTGATACAGTCACAGTATAAGCAGTATTTGGGTGATACAGTCACAGTATAACCAGTGTTTAGGTGATAAAGTCACAGTATAAGCAGTGTTTGGGTGATACAGTCACAGTATAAGCAGTGTTTGGGTGATACATTCACAGTATAAGCAGTGTTTAGGTGATACAGTCACAGTATAAGCAGTGTTTGGGTGACAGTCACAGTATAAGCAGTGTTTAGGTGATACAGTCACAGTATAAGCAGTGTTTAGGGGATACAGGCACAGTATAAGCAGTGTTTGGGTGATACAGTCGCAGTATAAGCAGTGTTTAGGTGATACAGTCACAGTATAAGCAGTGTTTAAGTGACACAGTCACAGTTTAAGCAGTGTTTGGGTGATACAGTCACAGTATAAGCAGTGTTTAGGTGATACAGTCACAGTATAAGCAGTGTTTAGGTGACACAGTCACAGTTTAAGCAGTGTTTGGGTGATACAGTCACAGTATAAGCAGTGTTTAGGTGATACCGTCACAGTATAAGCAGTGTTTAGGTGATACAGTCACAGTATAAACAGTGTTTGGGTGATACAGTCACAGTATAAGCAGTGTTTAGGTGATACCGTCACAGTATAAGCAGTGTTTAAGTGATACAGTCACAGTATAAGCAGTGTTTGGGGATACAGTCACAGTATAAGCAGTGTTTAGGGGATACAGTCACAGTATAAGCAGTGTTTAGGTTACACAGTCACAGTATAAGCAGTGTTTGGGTGGTACAGTCACAGTATAAGCACTGTTTAGGTGATACAGTCACAGTATAAGCAGTGTTTAGGTGATACAGTCACAGTATTAGCGGTGTTTAGGTGATACAGTCACAGTATAAGCAGTGTTTAGGTGATACAGTCACAGTATAAGCAGTGTTTAGATGATACAGTCACAGTATAAGCAGTGTTTGGGTGATACAGTCACAGTATAAGCAGTGTTTAGGTGATACAGGCACAGTATAAGCAGTGTTTGGGTAATACAGTCACAGTATAAGCAGTGTTTAGGTGATACAGTCACAGTATAAGCAGTGTTTAGGTGATACAGTCGCAGTATAAGCAGTGTTTGGGTGATACAGTCACAGTATAAGCAGTGTTTAGGTCATACAGTCACAGTAGAAGCAGTGTTTAGCTGATACAGTCACAGTATAAGCAGTGTTTAGCTGATACAGTCACAGTATAAGCAGTGTTTGGGTGATACAGTCACAGTATAAGCAGTGTTTGGGTGATACATTCACAGTATAAGCAGTGTTTAGGTGATACAGTCACAGTATAAGCAGTATTTGGGTGATACAGTCACAGTATAACCAGTGTTTAGGTGATAAAGTCACAGTATAAGCAGTGTTTGGGTGATACAGTCACAGTATAAGCAGTGTTTGGGTGATACATTCACAGTATAAGCAGTGTTTAGGTGATACAGTCACAGTATAAGCAGTGTTTGGGTGACAGTCACAGTATAAGCAGTGTTTAGGTGATACAGTCACAGTATAAGCAGTGTTTAGGGGATACAGGCACAGTATAAGCAGTGTTTGGGTGATACAGTCGCAGTATAAGCAGTGTTTAGGTGATACAGTCACAGTATAAGCAGTGTTTAGGTGACACAGTCACAGTTTAAGCAGTGTTTGGGTGATACAGTCACAGTATAAGCAGTGTTTAGGTGATACCGTCACAGTATAAGCAGTGTTTAGGTGATACAGTCACAGTATAAACAGTGTTTGGGTGATACAGTCACAGTATAAGCAGTGTTTAGGTGATACCGTCACAGTATAAGCAGTGTTTAAGTGATACAGTCACAGTATAAGCAGTGTTTAGGGGATACAGTCACAGTATAAGCAGTGTTTAGGGGATACAGTCACAGTATAAGCAGTGTTTAGGTTACACAGTCACAGTATGAGCAGTGTTTGGGTGGTACAGTCACAGTATAAGCACTGTTTAGGTGATACAGTCACAGTATAAGCAGTGTTTGGGTGATACAGTCACAGTATAAGCAGTGTTTAGGTGATACAGTCACAGTATAAGCAGTGTTTAGATGATACAGTCACAGTATAAGCAGTGTTTGGGTGATACAGTCACAGTATAAGCAGTGTTTAGGTGACACAGTCACAGTATAAGCAGTGTTTGGGTGATACAGTCACAGTATAAGCAGTGTTTGGGTGATACAGTCACAGTATAAGCAGTGTTTGGATGACACAGTCACAGTATAAGCAGTGTTTAGGTGATACAGTCACAGTATAAGCAGTGTTTAGGTGATACAGTCACAGTATAAGCAGTGTTTGGGTGATACAGTCACAGTATAAGCAGTGTTTAGGTGATACACTCACAGTATGAGCAGTGTTTGGGTGATACAGTCACAGTATAAGCAGTGTTTAGGTGATACACTCACAGTATGAGCAGTGTTTAGGTGATACAGTCACAGTATAAGCAGTGTTTGGGTGATACACTCACAGTATGAGCAGTGTTTAGGTGATACAGTCACAGTATAAGCAGTGTTTAGGTGATACACTCACAGTATGAGCAGTGTTTAGGTGATACACTCACAGTATGAGCAGTGTTTAGGTGATACACTCACAGTATAAGCAGTGTTTGGGTGATACACTCACAGTATGAGCAGTGTTTGGGTGATACAGTCACAGTATGAGCAGTGTTTAGGTGATACAGTCACAGTATAAGCAGTGTTTAGGTGATACAGTCACAGTATATGCAGTGTTTGAGTGATACAGTCACAGTATAAGCAGTGTTTGGGTGATACAGTCACAGTATAAGCAGTGTTTAGGTGATACAGTCACAGTATAAGCAGTGTTTGGGTGATACAGTCACAGTATAAGCAGTGTTTAGGTGATACAGTCACAGTATAAGCAGTGTTTGGGTGATACAGTCACAGTATGAGCAGTGTTTGGGTGATACAGTCACAGTATAAGCAGTGTTTTGGGTGATACAGTCACAGTATAAGCAGTGTTTGGGTGATACAGTCACAGTATAAGCAGTGTTTGGGTGATACAGTCACAGTATAAACAGTGTTTAGGTGATACAGTCACAGTATAAGCAGTGTTTGGGTGATACAGTCACAGTATAAGCAGTGTTTGGGTGATACAGTCACAGTATAAGCAGTGTTTGGGTGATACAGTCACAGTATAAACAGTGTTTAGGTGATACAGTCACAGTATGAGCAGTGTTTAGGTGATACAGTCACAGTATAAGCAGTGTTTTGGGTGATACAGTCACAGTATACGCAGTGTTTAGGTGATACAGTCACAGTATAAGCAGTGTTTAGGTGATACAGTCACAGTATAAGCAGTGTTTGGGTGACCCAGTCACAGTATAAGCAGTGTTTAGGTGATACAGTCACAGTATAAGCAGTGTTTGGGTGATACAGTCACAGTATAAGCAGTGTTTGGGTGATACAGTCACAGTATGAGCAGTGTTTGGGTGATACAGTCACAGTATGAGCAGTGTTTGGGTGATACAGTCACAGTATAAGCAGTGTTTTGGTGATACAGTCATAGTATGAGCAGTGTTTAGGTGATACAGTCACAGTATAAGCAGTGTTTGGGTAATACAGTCACAGTATAAGCAGTGTTTAGGTGATACAGTCACAGTATAAGCAGTGTTTGGGTGATACAGTCACAGTATGAGCAGTGTTTAGGTGATACAGTCACAGTATAAGCAGTGTTTGGATGATACAGTCACAGTATAAGCAGTGTTTATGTGACAGTCACAGTATAAGCAGTGTTTGGGTGATACAGTCACAGTATAAGCAGTGTTTGGGTGATACAGTCACAGTATAAGTAGTGTTTAGGTGATACAGTCACAGTATAAGCAGTGTTTGGGTGATACAGTCACAGTATGAGCAGTATTTAGGTGATACAGTCACAGTATAAGCAGTGTTTGGGTGATACAGTCACAGTATAAGCAGTGATTAGGTGATACACTCACAGTATGAGCAGTGTTTAGGTGATACAGTCACAGTATAAGCAGTGTTTAGGTGATACAGTCACAGTATAAGCAGTGTTTAGGTGATACAGTCACAGTATAAGCAGTGTTTGGGTGATACAGTCACAGTATAAGCAGTGTTTGGGTGATACAGTCACAGTATGAGCAGTATTTAGGTGATACAGTCACAGTATAAGCAGTGTTTAGGTGATAGTCACAGTATAAGCAGTGTTTGGGTGATACAGTCACAGTATAAGCAGTGTTTGGGTGATACAGTCACAGTATAAGCAGTATTTAGGTGATACAGTCACAGTATAAGCAGTGTTTAGGTGATACAGTCACAGTATAAGCAGTGTTTGGGTGATACAGTCACAGTATGAGCAGTGTTTGAGTGATACAGTCACAGTATAAGCAGTGTTTGGGTGATACAGTCACAGTATAAGTAGTGTTTAGGTGATACAGTCACAGTATAAGCAGTGTTTGGGTGATACAGTCACAGTATGAGCAGTATTTAGGTGATACAGTCACAGTATAAGCAGTGTTTGGGTGATACAGTCACAGTATAAGCAGTGTTTAGGTGATACAGTCACAGTATGAGCAGTGTTTAGGTGATACAGTCACAGTATAAGCAGTGTTTAGGTGATACAGTCACAGTATAAGCAGTGTTTGGGTGATACAGTCACAGTATAAGCAGTGTTTGGGTGATACAGTCACAGTATGGGCAGTATTTAGGTGATACAGTCACAGTATAAGCAGTGTTTAGGTGATAGTCACAGTATAAGCAGTGTTTGGGTGATACAGTCACAGTATAAGCAGTGTTTGGGTGATACAGTCACAGTATAAGCAGTATTTAGGTAATACAGTCACCGTATAAGCAGTGTTTAGGTGATACAGTCACAGTATAAGCAGTGTTTGGGTGATACAGTCACAGTATAATCAGTGTTTAAGTGATACAGTCACAGTATAAGCAGTGTTTGGGTGATACAGTCACAGTATAAGCAGTGTTTAGGGGATACAGTCACAGTATAAGCAGTGTTTAGGTGATACAGTCACAGTATAAGCAGTGTTTAGGTGATACACTCACAGTATGAGCAGTGTTTGGGTGATACAGTCACAGTATAAGCAGTATTTAGGTGATACAGTCACCGTATAAGCAGTGTTTAGGTGATACAGTCACAGTATAAGCAGTGTTTGGGTGATACAGTCACAGTATAATCAGTGTTTAAGTGATACAGTCACAGTATAAGCAGTGTTTGGGTGATACAGTCACAGTATAAGCAGTGTTTAGGGGATACAGTCACAGTATAAGCAGTGTTTAGGTGATACAGTCACAGTATAAGCAGTGTTTAGGTGATACAGTCACAGTATAAGCAGTGTTTAGGTGATACACTCACAGTATGAGCAGTGTTTGGGTGATACAGTCACAGTATAAGCAGTGTTTGGGTGATACAGTCACAGTATAAGCAGTGTTTGGGTGATACAGTCACAGTATAAGCAGTATTTAGGTGATACAGTCACAGTATAAGCAGTGTTTAGGTGATACAGTCAGAGTATAAGCAGTGTTTGGGTGATACAGTCACAGTATGAGCAGTGTTTGGGTGATACAGTCACAGTATAAGCAGCGTTTGGGTGATACACTCACAGTATAAGCAGTGTTTAGGTGATACACTCACAGTATGAGCAGTGTTTAGGTGATACAGTCACAGTATAAGCAGTGTTTAGGTGATACAGTCACAGTATAAGCAGTGTTTAGATGATACAGTCACAGTATGAGCAGTGTTTAGGTGATACACTCACAGTATAAGCAGTGTTTAGATGATACAGTCACAGTATAAGCAGTGTTTGGGTGATACAGTCATAGTATAAGCAGTGTTTAGGTGACACAGTCACAGTATGAGCAGTGTTTAGGTGACACAGTTACAGTATGAGCAGTGTTTAGGTGATACAGTCACAGTATAAGCAGTGTTTAGGTGATACAGTCATAGTATAAGCAGTGTTTAGGTGACACAGTCACAGTATGAGCAGTGTTTGGGTGATACAGTCACAGTATAAGCAGTGTTTGGGTGATACAGTAACAGTATAAGCAGTGTTTAGGTGATACAGTCATAGTATAAGCAGTGTTTAGGTGACACAGTCACAGTATGAGCAGTGTTTAGGTGATACAGTCACAGTATAAGCAGTGTTTAGGTGACACAGTCACAGTATGAGCAGTGTTTAGGTGATACAGTCACAGTATGAGCAGTGTTTAGGTGATACAGTCACAGTATAAGCAGTGTTTGGGTGATACAGTCACAGTATAAGCAGTGTTTAGGTGACAGAGTATTTCTTTGGCTTTGTGAGATAACAAGCTCCTTCTAACGTAAGGTTCCACCCTGTGCCAAGGAAAATATTTAAGGAATCCTAATGTATTGTAAGGCTGAGTGAGGAGGAAGGAAGGAGCTTTTCCTGATCCATCCCAAACTCTCCAAACCCTCAGACCCTGGGGCGTCACGGCGTGCCCCTCATAGGTTGGGAGCTTGCACCCCCTGTATGTAGTATCCACATCGTTCTTTAGCCCTGTCACATCCTTCCTGGGGCAGGAGATAATGGCCTCTCTCCATGAACATGATTTGTATCCTTCAGAAAGATGTGATCAGGGGCGCTGCCCTGTAACATGTAACATGTACTATATAATGGGGGTACAGTGGCAGTCCCACCAGTGTCCAAGAAACAGATCACCTCCTAAAAAATGCATCTAAAGCGTAATAGGTTTACAGCTGTTGCTATAGTAACAGTCCTGCCCATCTCCCTAAGCCCCGCCCATCTCCCCAAGCTCCTCCCTATCGGAATGTCAGTGAATTTAGAAGCCCCGCTGAAATGACTTTCAATGTAAAAGTACAGGAGAACTGGAAGCTGGTTTAACGCATAAATAGGCTTATTTCACATCTATGAAACATTTGCATGCAGAACATACAGCACATAAGTCAGGTAGCTGTCTCTTTAATGGTTACTACACATTGGTTTGTTGGAGTCAGGAGATGTCACACTTTATCCTTACAAGTAGCAGGTTTTTATCCTAATTCACTGTTGGCATTTTAAATTCTTTTAAAATAATCTGTATAAGTGGAATGTGGATCAGGTGAAATAATATTAATAATCCCCACGGGGGGAGCTTTTTACAGGCTGGGGAGAAGGTTTCACAGAATGAGGAATGAAGCTTGGTCCAATCCATTGGCAGCAAGATATTAAGCCCGATACTATCACATGACTATAAATAATTATAATAAACAAAAGACTGCAGACTGCAGACTGCAACCCTTCACTCATCACACTGACAATAACAAACACTGATTACAAACAATTCATGCATCAGCCACAGAGAAATGTATCCCAGCCAAAAATACACAGCACAAGCATCGAGACTGGAAAACTGAAAGGGTTAATTTACAGAAACAGCAGTAGATGCATGGAACTGACTCCCAGGAGAAGCAGAGGCAGTTATCCCCCACCTTCCCTTCTTCAGACCCATGAGTGTGGATCCAAAGCATGTCTGGATGAGACCCAACTACAACTCATCAAGCAACCTTCTTACCACGAAATAGATATCAGTGTAACCCCTTCCCACCGGAGCAGACAGACAGGCCAATAAACATGTGAAATACAGACAAACACAGGAACCATCTAGTCTGCCCATAATAAAAGCTGAGATTTCCAGTGTCAGCCTTTACTGCTTCCACTGGAAGGTTATCCCAGGTATCTACTACTCTTTACAGCCTCACCCTTTACTGCTTCCGCTGGAAGGTTAGTCCAGGTATCTACTACTCTTTACATTGTGAGCCTTTACTGCTTCCGCAGGAAGGTTAGTCCAGGTATCTACTACTCTTTACAGTGTCAGCCATTACTGCTTCCGCAGGAAGGTTAGTTCAGGTATCTACTACTCTTTACAGAGTCAGCCTTTACTGCTTCCTCTGGGAGGTTATTCCAGGTATCTACTACTCTTTACAGTGTCAGCCTTCACTGCTTCCACTGGAAGGTTAATCCAGGTATCTACTACTCTTTACAGTTTCAGCCTTTACCGCTTCCACTGGAAGGTTATTCCAGGTATCTACTACTCCTTACAGCCTCAGCCTTTACTGCTTCCGCTGGAAGGTTATTCCAGGTATCTACTACTCCTTCCAGCATCAGCCTTTACTGCTTCCGCTGGAAGGTTATTCCAGGTATCTACTACTCCTTCCAGCATCAGCCTTTACTGCTTCCGCTGGAAGGTTATTCCAGGTATCTACTACTCCTTCCAGCATCAGCCTTTACTGCTTCAGCTGGAAG
The DNA here is from genome assembly GCA_036172795.1 of Pelodytes ibericus. Classification (NCBI taxonomy): domain Eukaryota; kingdom Metazoa; phylum Chordata; class Amphibia; order Anura; family Pelodytidae; genus Pelodytes; species Pelodytes ibericus. Next base: position 6,712,168 of record CM069861.1, on the reverse strand, counting down.
GTTATTGCAAGTTACAGTACCAGCCTGATAATTTCACACAGTCTCCCCAGTCTTGCTCATCCAGTCCTGTAACATATAATAATAATACTTTGTTTTTTCAGAGTAAAAAGCTTCTTCATAAGCTAAATCAATGAACCTGGCTGGTGATTTCTCCAGCACTACAGACAGCTGATACAAATGTACTTGGAAGAAAGGTTGGTAACATCACAATACAGAGTGTAATTCCCATAATACAGAGCCATGGAAAGGCTTCACTGTGTATTCCAGACCTGCTGGATCTTGGCTCAGCTACGGACACTAATTGTCACCTCCTCGATTCGAAAAGGGTCAAATATTTCTGTGACTCATAGTCTGGAGCATGGAGGACACGTTACCCCTCTCCGAGCACGCCTGATTTCATGCGTGATAATGGAGGTAACATTGTATTCCAGTGAACTGACCATTGCCACCTCTGCTGGGAGGTCATTCCATGCATTCACAGTCTATTCTGCAAAAAGACAAATTTCCTAACGTAACTAAGAAAAGAGACACACCCAAACAGCCTGTTTAACCGAATGTTACTTTCAACATATATAATTCAACAGAACTAATAATCCTGGGTTATTTAACACCCACCTAGTGACAGTGTACCAAGTTATAGCAGTTAGAATTAGAACTAGTTCCATGCTAAATATTGTGATCATTACATCTTTACTATAAAACAGGAAATGTATTTGCGTTTGCTTATTTGTCTGAAGCAGGAAAAAATCTCCAAAGCTGAACTCTAGAATCATGAAATGCGCACAGCCTATTCATGCTGGAATTTCTAGGTAAATGCAACTACATTCAGCTCTCTCCATCGTTCCTTTCCCGAGTTATCAGCTCTCTCCATCGTTCCTTTCCCGAGTTATAAGTTAATTAAGGTGATAAGACACCACATAAACTATGAAGTTCTACATCACCAGTGATGTCATATGCTCCTTTTCAACGGCAGATGAGATTTCTATCCTGAAGAGCTAATGTTATCGGTTTCAAAGGTTCTGAGGGTCGCATTTCTAGGTCACCGCAAATATTTTGAGCTCGCCACATTATTCCCGAGTAATGACTTAATTACATTTTGAGTAGGATTTGTCAACTGCTACAAGACAGAGCAACAAGAATGCTGGAGAGACGAACAAGCGCCGAAAGGTCTAATCGCCTACGAGAGAGTTACTGAAAACGAGCACCAGAGACAAGAACCCGGGTAGTAAGGCTAGTTCATTATACATTAGTATTTAAAATGCTAATAAAATGGCAGTATAGCAGAAATGTCATATGGATACCAGAAACACAGGAATACATTGTAATTAAACAATCTATTATCTGGTGCTGATATTATTAATAATGTCTGGATTTAGTAAAAAAGTGACAGAAATCATCCAAGGTATCTTGGCCATTACTAACACTGGCCGGCCACTAATGTTACAGTATCTACCAGTCAGGGTAGAATAATATTTCTATATAAACCTAGATATCCACAGAGGCAAATGTGTCCTGAACATGAGAACTGGTGGTCTCCTTATGTGAATAGAAAACGATCCCAGATTTAAATCTCCCCAATCCCAGATGTCAGGAATAAATCAGAATCTAAAGTCTCGAGTAGTGAGTACAACAAACTGCTGTGATTGGTCTGTGATAAGATGTAGTGTATTTAGGGATATGGTCTGTGATAATATTTAGGGTATTTAGGGATATGGTCTGTGATAAGATGTAGGGTATTTAGGGATATGGTCTGTGATAAGATTTAGGTTATTTGGGGATATGGTCTGTGATAAGATTTAGGGTATTTGGGGATATGGTCTGTGATAAGATTTAGGGTATTTAGGGATATGGTCTGTGATAAGATTTAGGGTATTTGGGGATATGGTCTGTGATAAGATTTAGGGTATTTGGGGATATGGTCTGTGATAAGATTTAGGGTATTTAGGGATATGGTCTGTGATAAGATTTAGGGTATTTGGGGATATGGTCTGTGATAAGATTTAGGGTATTTGGGGATATGGTCTGTGATAAGATTTAGGGTATTTAGGGATATGGTCTGTGATAAGATTTAGGGTATTTGGGGATATGGTCTGTGATAAGATTTAGGGTATTTAGGGATATGGTCTGTGATAAGATTTAGGGTATTTAGGGATATGGTCTGTGATAAGATTTAGGGTATTTGGGGATATGGTCTGTGATAAGATTTAGGGTATTTGGGGATATGGTCTGTGATAAGATTTAGGGTATTTAGGGATATGGTCTGTGATAAGATTTAGGGTATTTGGGGATATGGTCTGTGATAAGATTTAGGGTATTTGGGGATATGGTCTGTGATAAGATTTAGGGTATTTAGGGATATGGTCTGTGATAAGATTTAGGGTATTTAGGGATATGGTCTGTGATAAGATTTAGGGTATTTGGGGGATATGGTCTGTGATAAGATTTAGGGTATTTAGGGATATGGTCTGTGATAAGATTTAGGGTATTTAGGGATATGGTCTGTGATAAGATTTAGGGTATTTGGGGATATGGTCTGTGATACGATTTAGGGTATTTAGGGGATATGGTCTGTGATAAGATTTAGGGTATTTGGGGGATATGGTCTGTGATAAGATTTAGGGTATTTAGGGATATGGTCTGTGATAAGATTTAGGGTATTTAGGGATATGGTCTGTGATAAGATTTAGGGTATTTGGGGATATGGTCTGTGATAAGATTTAGGGTATTTAGGGATATGGTCTGTGATAAGATTTAGGGTATTTAGGGGATATGGTCTGTGATAAGATTTAGGGTATTTGGGGATATGGTCTGTGATAAGATTTAGGGTATTTGGAGATATGGTCTGTGATAAGATTTAGGGTATTTGGGGGATATGGTCTGTGATAAGATTTAGGGTATTTAGGGATATGGTCTGTGATAAGATTTAGGGTATTTAGGGGATATGGTCTGTGATAAGATTTAGGGTATTTAGGGATATGGTCTGTGATAAGATTTAGGGTATTTAGGGGATATGGTCTGTGATAAGATTTAGGGTATTTAGGGATATGGTCTGTGATAAGATTTAGGGTATTTGGGGGATATGGTCTGTGATAAGATTTAGGGTATTTAGGGATATGGTCTGTGATAAGATTTAGGGTATTTGGGGGATATGGTCTGTGATAAGATTTAGGGTATTTGGGGGATATGGTCTGTGATAAGATTTAGGGTATTTAGGGATATGGTCTGTGATAAGATTTAGGGTATTTGGGGGATATGGTCTGTGATAAGATTTAGGGTATTTAGGGATATGGTCTGTGATAAGATTTAGGGTATTTAGGGATATGGTCTGTGATAAGATTTAGGGTATTTAGGGATATGGTCTGTGATAAGATTTAGGATATTTGGGGGATATGGTCTGTGATAAGATTTAGGGTATTTGGGGGATATGGTCTGTGATAAGATTTAGGGTATTTGGAGATATGGTCTGTGATAAGATTTAGGGTATTTAGGGATATGGTCTGTGATAAGATTTAGGGTATTTGGGGGATATGGTCTGTGATAAGATTTAGGGTATTTGGGGGATATGGTCTGTGATAAGATTTAGGGTATTTAGGGGATATGGTCTGTGATAAGATTTAGGGTATTTAGGGGATATGGTCTGTGATAAGATTTAGGGTATTTGGGGGATATGGTCTGTGATAAGATTTAGGGTATTTGGGGGATATGGTCTGTGATAAGATTTAGGGTATTTAGGGGATATGGTCTGTGATAAGATTTAGGGTATTTAGGGGATATGGTCTGTGATAAGATTTAGGGTATTTAGGGGATATGGTCTGTGATAAGATTTAGGGTATTTAGGGGATACGCTTGCTGTATATCTTGTGATATGTAAATGCAATTAATAACACTATAACATTTTATCACATATAAAGCAATATTACAGTATGTTATAGTTTTTCCTACATGTTTAACCTATATGGAAAGCCTCGTCTTTAACCATGAATGAAACACTTCTCTTTCAGTCCCTCCTGAACTGCAGGGGTTCTCTGGCTTCTAAAGAGTTAATGGTTCCTTGCCATAGGTCCTGAGTATACATTATACTCATACAAACAGGTATAGATACAGATCTCATATACAATCCAATGCATCCTCTCCCTTACCCCCCAACAAAACAACTACAGGGGAAAGCAAATTAATTCTTACCAACTCCCAGTAGTTTGTCTGCAGACCAGAGCCCCCTGTACCCTGCTCCCTCCTGGAGACTGTGTGAGCTGTCACTGAGAGCCTGACACAGAAAGCCAGGGGGAGAGGCCACTCACCAGGGGGGACAGGCTAATCAGCTCCCAAAAACACTCAGGCAGCGTGTGATTGGCTACTGCCCACTCATTTCACTGAGATCCCATCCCCTGCAAGACACACAGCTCCCACCGAGAGTGGGCTTAACATCCACAGGCTGCCCGGCCCCTGTGTGCCTGCTTTGTAGGGTTTCTCTCTTCAACATGTGATGGTCAGCTCTTGGGACCAGGGCTTCCCTTTATCATTGGTAATGCACGGGTTTCACCTATCACCAACTGTAAGATTGAGCATACAATGTAAGCTTTACCATACAAGATTATACTGCTTGTGACATGGTCTTAAACCATACTATTGGATTGCAAGCTCCTAGGAACAAACAACAGTGATAAACAAATGTCACAATCTTTTATTACAGCACCAGCCAGTAAGTACACTTATTGTTACTCTGTCATCTGATAAGTTACACTGAGAACAATACAATGATTTGTATAATGCAGACTGCACAGCTAAGGCTTACATTCAGATTAATATAAGCTCTGATGATCAGATACCTACTGGATAAGACAGGAACATGTCACACAACTATTCACCTGCAAAGTGGCTAATTTGCATATAATGCCACAAGAGTCAAACCCAGGGGGGCACACATTCCAAAAGTGATGTCAGTGAAAGGGGAGGGAAAGATGTTACAGGTTTAATAGCAATACATCATCTGAACACTGCTTATACTGTGACTGTATCACCCAAACACTGCTTATACTGTGACTGTATCACCCAAACACTGCTTATACTGTGACTGTATCACCCAAACACTGCTTATACTGTGACTGTATCATCCAAACACTGCTTATACTGTGACTGTATCACCTAAACACTGCTTATACTGTGACTGTATCACCCAAACACTGCTTATACTGTGACTGTGCCACCTAAACACTGCTTATACTGTGACTGTATCACGCAAACACTGCTTATTCTGTGACTGTATCAGCTAAACACTGCTTATACTGTGACTGTATCACCTAAACACTGCTTATACTGTGACTGTATCACCCAAACACTGCTTATTCTGTGACTGTATCAGCTAAACACTGCTTATACTGTGACTGTATCACCTAAACACTGCTTATACTGTGACTGTATCACCCAAACACTGCTTATACTGTGACTGTATCACCCAAACACTGCTTATACTGTGACTGTATCAGCTAAACACTGCTTAAACTGTAACTGTATCACCCAAACACTGCTTATACTGTGACTGTATCACCTAAACACTGCTTGTACTGTGACTGTATCACCTAAACACTGTTTATACTGTGACTGTGTCGCCTAAACACTGCTTATACTGTGACTGTATCACCCAAACACTGCTTATACTGTGACTGTATCACCCAAACACTGCTTCTTATACTGTGACTGTCACCCAAACACTGCTTATACTGTGACTGTATCACCCAAACACTGCTCATACTGTGACTGTGTCACCTAAACACTGCTTATACTGTGACTGTATCATCCAAACACTGCTTATACTGTGACTGTGTCATCCAAACACTGCTTATACTGTGACTGTATCACCTAAACACTGCTTATACTGTAACTGTATCACCCAAACACTGCTTATACTGTGACTGTATCACCCAAACACTGCTTATACTGTGACTGTATCACCCAAACACTGCTTATACTGTGACTGTATCACCCAAATACTGCTTATACTGTAACTGTATCACCCAAACACTGCTTATACTGTGACCATATCACCCAAACACTGCTCATACTGTGACTGTATCACCTAAACACTGCTTATACTGTAACTGTATCGCCCAAACAAGGTGATGTCATAAGCAGGAGAGTCCACAAACACATTTAAACCATATTTATGCATCTTTACCATTTCTCTTAATGTATGCATTCGCCAAAACAATGCAGCTCATTTTTATCCCTTTCTATTCTCTTCAGTCATTGCACGCAGTGTTTAGGTGACAGAGCCCTTGAAAAGCCCCCCCCCTGCCCCGATCATTCGTGAATCTCTCTGGTTTTCTGAAGTGTGTGAATAGACAAAGCATAAAACACGTTTTTCTAGAGTAATTGTAATTCTGCTGACATGGTCACAGCCACACTGACACAGAGACCCTTTACCAACACATGTAAAGCTGTCTGTACTGGATCTCATTATAGAGGATATATCCGGGGGGCGACGAGGCCTTAATAACAGAGTGGCACCGTAATAACCCAACTCCACGGTGTTTCTGCAGTGAATGCTGCACAAAGAGGGGCTAAAATGAGTTTTAACCAGGCAGAAGGACGCTTCTGCCTGACTGAAACTGCCTTTTAGAGGGGGCTTCGATTTAAAAGATATTGTCCTTTAGTCTTTGCAATGTCACTTCACAGAGAGAGAAGGCCAAGCCAAGGCCAATGTATCTTTCATCGGCCGCGTCAATGGGGTCAGGCGCAGCCAATAGCGGCGGAGGAAGATTCAAGTTCCCTATGAGGGGCTTTAATCCTTCAGAAAAGGGAAATAAAGGAAACCCAGCAGCTACCTTAGATTTAAAGCACAAATAAACGTGTTTTTTTTTTCACTTGTACTTCTAATTTAGAATGTAGACCCTGATTGGCTGTTTGCGTGCCTGCCTCCAGACCGGCTCTGCCTCAGCTCTTGGTCCCACTCACTGTAGTATGAGTGTAATGTAAGTGCTGTACAGTTTAAAGTGACGGTAATGGATCAGAAAGAAGCCCCCTCAATCGTTTCGTTTTAAAGGGACCTTGTCACCCTGCATTTCTGCTCACACAATGTATAGACCATTTTTTCATCATTTTTTTAATTCTCTACATTCACAGTATGAGTAATGTTTAGGTTAATAGTGGCCCCCAAGCGCTTCCCATTTTAGATTACCTGGTCCCTTTAAGAGTGATGTCAGGAAAAGGGGAGGGGCCTGGATGCTGCGCGGGTGATATAGCTGTATCTTTTCATAATAATAGTTTTTTCCCCTTGGAGTATTACCATGTTTATTGTGGCACAGGGACCCTAGTCTTAGTAACCCTTTGAGGGTTTTTTGTTTGTTAGTGGGTCTTTGCCCCCCCCCCTGTCCTGCCCCTGGCTGGAGAATTCAGGAAGCTGGGAATATTTGTATAAACTCTACTCTCTATCATCACCGCGCAGGCCCCTTCCTGCCTCTTATCTGGCCGGGGAGCGAGTGTAGATTTCCTCCCAGGATGTATGCCCTTTACATGCGTGTATAAATATACCTTTCCCATGAGGGAGTGGTCTATAGGCACGTACTGTCACTTTAACATACGTGACCGGAGTGCGGGGGGGGCTGTGCTATAGTGGCACCTGCACTAGGGTAATGTGCCCTGTATCCACCACTCTTTCAGTCACATCCTCTGCAAACTGTACCAAAATCTGCCGTACACACAGCGTAACTAGGATGCTGTTTGAAAGCCTGAGCAGTGCACACAGGGGGTTATATATATATATATATATATATATATATATATAAGACCCCCATTGACCTGCAATATCAGAGCCCAATGCAGTGTAATCTACATGATCCATACGTTACACAGAGTAACGTGGCTGATAATAATCTATATAAAATGCCAGTGTACACGTCAGCCCTTATTTGCTATTATAATTTTGCGCCCGATTAGCGTCGGAGGGCGGTCCTTCTCTACCGCACTGCAAAGCGTCGGGAGTTGTAAAAACGCGCAAACCGCTGTTATACATCCCAAACGGGGAGCGCCCCTCTTCATTCCTCTCCCAACACTTTGTGCAGGAGCTTTTATACATGACCCCCATAGTGTATAGTGTGCAGGAGGCTGATAAAAAATAAAACACGTGAAACAGACGTGTAAAGAGCAAGTTTGGCTCTCTGGCGGTGAGTCAATACTACACATGGGATGAGCAGGGCGTCTACGCCCGACCCCCCCCCCCCCCCCCCATGCCCCCCTGCTGTCTTAGACGCCCAACTCTTAGCTAATTTTTCTTTCGCGAAGTTTAAACTTCCTGCCTTTATTCCCCCCGGTGCCTGCGCTGTGACACACTGGAGGTAACGCAACCCACGTGGGGTAAAAAGGTCACATTTCTCAGCCTGGACTTCCCTCCATGGGCGACCCCACCCTTTCCTTCCTAAATAACAGAAATCAGAAACGAGGAATGGAAAACGCAAGAACAGGGCGGCAGCCATCCACTGCGGGACTTTGTTTGTGATCCTTTAAAAGGCTGAATTGTTGGTCGGTGACAGCAGAGTGTTAGGATCTGAGGGTATGGTGTCATCCCAATACTTCTACAATGGCAGCCATGTAAAACAGGATCATCACATGGGCAGAAACTGTCTACGGGCATGATGGAGGGCATGATGGAGGGCATGATGGGCAAGGCAATGGAACCCACCACTAATGTGACCCCAAACCCCACTCCCTGTATCTGTCCCATGCAGCCTGGTCACACTCCCTGTATCTGTCCCATGCAGCCTGGTCACACTCCCAGGATCTGTCCCATGCAGCCTGGTCACACTCCCAGGATCTGTCCCATGCAGCCTGGTCACACTCCCTGTATCTGTCCCATGCAGCCTGGTCACACTCCCAGTATCTGTCCCATGCAGCCTGGTCACACTCCCTGTATCTGTCCCATGCAGCCTGGTCACACTCCCTGTATCTGTCCCATGCAGCCTGGTCACACTCCCTGTATCTGTCCCATGCAGCCTGGTCACACTCCCTGTATCTGTCCCATGCAGCCTGGTCACACTCCCTGTATCTGTCCCATGCAGCCTGGTCACACTCCCAGGATCTGTCCCATGCAGCCTGGTCACACTCCCAGGATCTGTCCCATGCAGCCTGGTCACACTCCCAGGATCTGTCCCATGCAGCCTGGTCACACTCCCTGTATCTGTCCCATGCAGCCTGGTCACACTCCCTGTATCTGTCCCATGCAGCCTGGTCACACTCCCAGGATCTGTCCCATGCAGCCTGGTCACACTCCCAGTATCTGTCCCATGCAGCCTGGTCACACTCCCAGGATCTGTCCCATGCAGCCTGGTCACACTCCCAGGATCTGTCCCATGCAGCCTGGTCACACTCCCAGTATCTGTACCCAGAACCCTGCACTCCGCAGACAGTGCTACACAGCTATTTCAGTACAACTACCATAACTCCCTGCCATTCTAGAGAGCTGGTGGAGAATTACGGGGGTTTGTAGTTCTGCAGCGACTGGAGGTCCACAGTTGGACTATAATGCACTGTTGCATAGAATAAGAGACTGTAATGCCCATCATGCAATTAGATACACAATGCTGCCCTCCCCATCACATAAACACTGACCCCCCCCCACCATCACGTTTAACTCTCATTTCAAATGGAACACAGTCTCACATCAGATTTATACACCTGCTCAAATCCCACAGCAAGACCTGAGACTTCTGTCCCACAGAGCTTACAATCTCTTCATAGTAGCCAAAGAAGGCCACTTGCAGGAATGGGAGGGGAATGCCCCTGTTCCAATCATTGTTAATAAATACGATATTCCGTTTCGGTGATGTAATACGCCTCTTTCTCCAAGATTTCTACCCTCCGCCCTGACAAGGTCTTCAGAGAGTCTACGTCATGTACAGGTCTAATCCAAACTCCTAGGCATGTCCACCCTGGTCCATCATTTCCCCATGTGTTAGAATGGAGGGGAGGGGGGTAGCTGCACCTATAAAACCCACGATTCTGACTTAACCCCTTCATTGCTTTACAAAGCCTTTTTAATCTATTGGTCCTGAAATACTTAATATAATGTAATATCTTTGACACAGTGCTAACAAAAGCTTTTTTCATGAGACAGACTATTGCAGGGAATTGAAAAGTGAATTTCAAACTTAAGTTCCCTTGTTTCCTTAGTGTATGTATCATAAGACTGGAAGCTTGCACTCTAACCCAGTCTGCCATCTCTACTCATCCAAGCGATCGCTAAACAATACAAACACAGAATATAAAATACGTCAGTCTGAAGCACAGAGCTGGGCTTCCTCCTCTCCTCCTCCTCCTCTCCCCCATTAATGCGTTTTTAAAACAGTTAAAATATTAACTTATGCATTAATGAAAGAATAAAAATAAAGCACGTCTGCCTCTTCTGCATAATTTGGCATTATCGTGGGGCAGCCATGTTGGATCAGATCTTCCTTCATCTGATTCAAGATAATCAACAAGTCCGCCCCCTGATAGAGCTATACGGAGCAAAGATTCTAAACAACATGTCTGCCCCTTGATAGAGCTATACGGAGTAAAGATTCTAAACAACATGTCCTCCCACTGATAGAGCTATACAGAGCAAAGATTCTAAACAACATGTCCTCCCACTGATAGAGCTATACAGAGCAAAGATTCTAAACAACATGTCCGCCTCCTGATAGAGCTATACAGAGCAAAGATTCTAAACAACATGTCCGCCTCCTGATAGAGCTATACAGAGCAAAGATTCTAAACAACATGTCAGCCCCGATAGAGCAATACAGAGCAAAGATTCTAAACAACATGTCCACCCCCTGATAGAGCTATACAGAGCAAAGATTCCAAACATGTCCGCCCCCTGATAGAGCTATACAGAGCAAAGATTCCAAACATGTCCGCCCCCTGATAGAATTATTCAGAGCAAATATTTCATTTAAGTATTTCTATTTATAATACCTACACTTGATGCAATCTTTCAATCAAGCAGAATTTCCTGTTTGCCGGCAGATGTCTTTTAATACCTGTATCCTTCATCACACACTATTGGTGCTGAGCACAGACCCATAATGCACCACTCAACGCCGGCTTTACACACACTCACAGTAGAAGCATCGGAAGACTTACCATAGGGCGATGCAGGTGACCAGGTAACTCCGAAGATCTGATTAAAGCAGTCACACATTTTCAGTTTGCCTTTTTTTTTTATTATCCTAGTTTCCCTGATTCAAAGTGTTTCCCAGCTCCAGTATATCCCACTGCAGCCTGACTCCCCAATGTAGCATAAGCTGTGCCATACAGAGAGAATGCAGTATAACCCCACTAGATTAACACACCGGCAGAGTCAGCACTTCCCAAAAGCTGCTCGCAAACATCCACCATTGTCCGCCGTGGGGCGGGTTTAACCAGCCAAGCCAAAATCCCTTGTTTGAAGCTTTTGGGGACAGACCTCTGGATAAAAGTGCAGCGCTAGTTTGTCTAGAGCAAGTCAGATGACAAATAGGGGGGGGCAGGTCAGCAAAAGGTGGCAGCGGATCTCCAGTGTCTAAAAGTCTATATGATAAGGGGTGTCTAGGGAGCTAAAACCATATAGGTACCAATAAAACCTGTCTGCAGTGCTGTGGAAAAGATTCTAAACATGTCCGCCCTGATAGAGCTATACAGAGCAAAGATTCTAAACATGTCCGCCCCCTGATAGAGCTATACAGAGCAAAGATTCTAAACAACATGTCCACCCCTGATAGAGCTATACAGAGCAAAGATTCCAAACAACATGTCTGCCCCCTGATAGGTCTATACAGAGCAAAGATTCTAAGCAACATGTCCACCTACTGATAGAGCTATACAGAGCAAAGATTCTAAACAACATGTCCTTCCTCTGATAGAGCAATACAGAGCAAAGATTCTAAACAACATGTCCGCCCCTGATAGAGATATACAGAAAAAAATGCTGATGATACAGATATATGATTATCACAAACAACATGTCTGCCCCCTGATAGAGCTATTAAGAACAAAGATGACTTAATAAGATACTTTATTTGTATTCTTTAATGCAGACTTTAAATTCAGGATAATTTTTTGAGGTTACCTTTTAAAGGAATAATATCCTAAGCTTGATCACAGAAGCATGTGTTCAGGCGGATAGAAGGAACTCAATTTTCCAGATGAGAACCCGTCATGTTGTTTGTGATAATCATATATCTGTATCTTCAGCATTTTGCCCCTACATCCTAGAAACTAGAAGGTTTTATGTAGCCAAATCTGACTGGTATGAATGGTTTCATTTCCCTAGTGGCCAGTTATGGGGGCAGCAGGACGACCCCCTAGAATTTGAAATACAGGACAGGTCAGTAAGATTTCACTGAACATATCTACCCATCACAGCCAGGGGTTCGGATAATTATTAGTTCTGCCTATATCTACAAACCCTTTCACTATGGATTAGTTGGATTAAATGGTTCTTATCTGCCAACAACACATCATGTCTCAGTCAACGTTTAATGCCAAGTGTTAAAGACTAAAACATGTACAAAATAGAGACTTATTGCACCCAAGATTTTGTCATCGCACACCGTGGTCTGTTCCTCTTCTATAAGATCTTTCGGACACTGGGATTTGCACAAAAGTGACCAATATCTTTTTACTGAATGAATAGCTGCAAGGAGCATTTCCTGCACTGTTGAGACAAGTTTACTCCAGCAATAGGTAACCCCAAAAAAAAGGTCTTTATTCATAAAACAGAATCACTGGGAATTTCAAACTGAAGGCCATGGTAGCAGTGTGTGAAATGGTTTCCAACTCTGCTACTTTGGCCTTAAATGTTAAATTCTCTTGTCAATTCCCTTTCAGCCCCGAATCAGTGTGCTGTAATAGGACGCACCTCAAGCCTCATATAGAGTCTGTGAAATGTTAATTCTCTGCCCAGTCAGTGACGTGGCTGACGTGGCAGGAGGATTAGGAGTTACTAAACATTGTGGCAATACGTTCAGTGAAGGTGTAAGAGCCCCGATTAATCCAAAGCAGCTAGCGGATGTTACGCATCAACATACCCATTAAACGTTTAAAGCAATAGGAAATCACACACATTCCTTCATCACCCAGGAGAAAAATAAACGCCACTTCATGCCAAAATTTGTACTTTATTGCACGTTTAAATAAATAGTACTTCTTATAAATCACATGAGAGGTAGAGTAAGCCGTGCACAGTGTCAGTTTCAATACAAAGCAGTACAGTCGCCGATTGGGTCTGAACCTGCGGCGATGCATTGCTTCCACGGTCACGAATATTGTAAACTGCTGGAATGAGATCCGCGCACAGCAGAGCGCACAGCCCTGTGTATCAATGACATCACAAATCCCACAAACGGTGGTCACAAGTCTCTCCCATCCAGCCGACGTTAAAGTGCTTTGGGGCCGTCAGTCTCTCCTCCACCCCACGAGTAAAGTGCATCACCAACACCGATCTACACCCAGCTCCTAGGAAAACAGGAGATCGGTTCAAAAAAAAAAAAAAAGTAAATCAAGGTCGGCTTACCGATCTGACAACACACCATGGAGATCACTGCACATGCTACAGGAGACAGAGTAACTGAACAGAACCAAATAAACTGCAGCTCTTTATACACGTTAATAAATCAGTTATAGTACATTGTGCTTATCCCAGGAGAAAGTACTGCAGCCACTAAAAATACCAACGATAAGAAAGATGACAACAGGGGATGCATTACTAGGGATGCTTTTCTCTGGAGAAAAGAAGACATCTTTCTGGTAGATATGATTTTCGATGTTTTTCGGATATGAAATGCATACAGGGAAATCATGAGCAAAGGGAGATCAGGTAATGATGATCCAGGGCGAGTCTGACTGCCTTGGAGTCAGGAAGGATTTTTAATTCCCTTTGAGATGACAGTGTTTTTTGGGGGGTTCTTCTGGATCAACTAATATGTCTTTTTTTCAAAATTAATTAACGATGTAACTGCTCATTGGCGACCATCTTAAAAAGGGACTCTCACCTAGACAATTTTTTTTTTTTTTACTGTGAATGTAGAGAATAAAAAAAAAATAATGATATTCTATAGATTGTGTCACATTTCGGTGAGGTCATAAACTGGAGACAAGACAGACCTTTAAAAAACACATTGTTCTCCAAATGTAGGCACTTGCTGCAACTTATCGATTATTTTCAATAATTTCTTTAGTCTCTACATATTCTTATCTGCACTCTATATTTAAGGGATAGAGCGGCTTTAAGAAATGAGCAGAAAGGAGAAAAATTAAAGTGGTTTGTGCTCAAATGCACATTTCGGTTACCTCTCACTCTTGTGGCGTGTGAAACGGTACAGCGCACTGTACAGGAATTCCCTCTGCAAGCAGACAGAGCATCATTTACACAGGATGTTGAGATATTAACTGGTCTGATTCAGGGTCCCTGTGCTGAATGTTTTACCTCGGTACTGCACAACCTTGTCACACAGAGGCACATTCCCCAACGCCTCAACAAAGGCTCGGTTGTTAATACAAGTTAGGAACCAGCGGTTCATACTAATGTAGGGCTTACGAAAAGTGGGATCCAGCACCTGCATTAAAGAAAGAAATACAAAAAGGGAGACAGTCACCACTCGCTCACAGAAGTCATCTTAAAAAAACAAAACACTTTAGTTTTAACTGGTTTATCAGATTCTAGATCCAGATAGTGGGCCTTTGAAACTCAACATCTTAAAAGAAAAGCCAAATGCAAAAACAGCAAGAATCTCTTCTAGCTGTGCAAAATGTGAGTAAGTGAGCAGACCCCACCATTGTATCAAAAAGTTTGGCATCTTCCTTATCCATCCTAAAGACATACTCCGAGATCCTCAGCCTTTTTCTTTGCAATGTTACAATGAACATTACCAATTGCAACTATAGGTTTGGAATAAAGCGGTGAGGCCGATGACACTAGCGATTATAAAACGACATCCAAAATCATGATTAGCTACTGCGGCCTAGCTAACATTTTAAACCACACCAGGCTTTCCTACGCAGCTAGCAGACAGATCGTAATAGCAGGGGTGTACAAAGCAGAAATGCATATTGGGAATATTCCATTATTTTTTCTTTTTAATGTTATGCTACATAGCTGGTTAGTTATGGAAAAAAAGTATGGTTATTTAGCAGGATTATAAAAGGCAGCTAAAAGTTTAAATCAACTTTATTCAAAACTACACATTTATAAAAGGGCTAACGCATATACGGGCAATTAAGGCTGCACATTGGACGTCGTGCAGTATACATTGGAAAGGCAAATCTGCATTACCAGGACATATGGCCAGAGTAGGACAGAGGCAATGGTGATATCCGCCACAGACATTCTCTCGCCAACCATGTAGGTGCGTGTGCGCAGGTGTGAGTCCAGGACAGACATCACTTTCTTAAAAGTCTTCTTTGCATTCTCTGTGGACTAGAGGAATAAATAAAGCTAGAACAAAACAAACAAAAAAAAAAAAGCAAAAACAAACACACACACACACACCACTTGTTGCGATCTTACTCAAGCCATTGCCAGCACTCTTGCTGGACAGCAACTAGAAGATCCCAGTAATGTACGCACCCTCGTCACCTCCTTGCAGGTGGCTGTTCCCGCAAGATGGTAATTAAGTGCGGAGACAACACACAATGAACATTTAAAGACATTTTAGCGTGAGACGCCCATTTAACAGGCTGCGTAATGCGGTGCGCTAGGAGAGAGCAGATTTACCGTCTCGTGGTACGGCAGCAGCCCCATGATGGGGTAGATCCAGATATACAGCAGGGGCACAATCTCCTTCTGGACAAAACGCAGCCACAGCTGAATAAGGGACTTTTCCCGAAGCCCAGTGCCCTGGAGATCGTTTGAGGCAACTGTGGAAAAAAGAAAATCAAGCTTGGTAAATAAATACTCCTACACAGCAAGTACAGAATGCAACAACAGCCTCCTGAAAAGAGATATATATATGTAATAAACATGCCGTCTGTGATTTGGCAAACGCCCTGCAGCAGGGTCAATGGATAGAGAGATATAGATAATGATTTTAAAGCCGTTAGTCTCACATTCCTGAGGAAGAAACCTTTGTATGACATTGCTCATTACATAGCACAGCGCTTTGGAAAGCTTAGGGGGCTTGCTTATCTCCCTTCGGATTAGATAAACATACTGATTTATGTTTCCTGATGTTCACTGCATGCTGAACGCTATATAAAGAGATCATGTTTATGGCTCGCTGGTTATATTTAGATGCAGCAGGTAAAGGGCATTGTCTGTAGCTTCTCAGGGAGGGGGGGGTAGGAGAGTCAGGATATCCCGATCCCTAGGCTTCCTTGGAAAGTCATCATCGGACACCACCCATTCCAACACTGCACGCAAAACACAGACTAGATACCCAGCCATCTGACAAGGTCGGTAATGCTCGGTCCATCTCCAAGCAGCTTACAAATAGCAGGAACTATTTCCGTTTTATACAGAGTAAGCACATGCTGCAAGGGCAGGGTCTGCTATACTGGAAAGATATTACAGCAGGCACTTCCAGATTCACTTTGTTCCCAGTTGCCTAGCATGAATTTTTTTTTTTTTGGCAACCAAGTTCTAGTGAACGCAGTAAATAAAACAAAGGGGGTCAGAAGTAGAGGTTTTAAGGAGCCATTAATCTATTTTTAACTTGTGCTTGTAATATAGAGGGACCGGTGGAAATGTAATTGCTCCAGTATGAGGATAAACATATACAGGTAATATTTATTCTCTGACTGGGAGAAGCTGCCCTGCTTCCCTGGGAGCTAGTGCAGAGAGACACCCCTAACTTTACATGGGATCTTAGCTAGGTTTCCTCTGCTGATCCCGTGCAAAAATAACAGGTTGCTCTCCAATGCCCCTTTTGAATAGGAAATGTGTAATTTTAATATCACGCCTCTGAGATAACACACACACACACACACACAAACACATTTAAAAGAATGCTCAAACTTGGGGGAATTTTTTTATTTTATTTCAATGGTCCTTTAAATGTGTCTTGTATCGCCTGCCTGTAATCAACTTGTGGCTCGATATGCAAAATTACACCTTTCCTGTTAAAAAGTAGTTCATTTGCATATCAAGCCACCAGTGAGGTCATAAACAGGAGACGCCACAAACACATTTAAAAAGGTTTTTCTCTTATGTAACCAATCTGCTAATACAATATATAAATGCTCAATCTGCAATATCTGTGTGGTCTCCTCTGTATCACACCACATTGTGTCAGCAAGGTTACAGGTCATGTTCCCCATTTCATATAATTAGTGCCGTAACACGATATTGGAGGCGCCATTTTCCCCTGACCTGCACATTTTCGGGCACATTTGACACCTACGTTTGTAACCCATTAAGGGAAGGGGGAGAAGGGCACATGGGACCGGTCATGATAAAGCAGAGAAGGCCCAAGCTGTACATTACAGCAAAATAGGGACAGATAAGCTAAGCGAAAAAAGCTTTTTCAGCTAAAGAAAACCCAGTGTCATGTGTTTGGGGACAGAGGGCCATTGAACACTCAGGAATGCTGTGTAGGTTTAATGAATCTGCTTCAGAAGAGTCAGTGGGCCGCAGAGCTGGCTTTAGACATGAGTGGCATGTCCAATAACAGGGCTACAAAAAGGGGGAACCAGCTGATGTAGACACCTCACATTTGTCCTCGTAGGGTCCGTTTTTACCATTCCCCTGGATCCTAAAGTCTACGCACATCTGTCAAACCAACAACTGTACAGATGCTGAAATCTCCAACCCCAGGCAGTGCCCGAACCCATCCCTTCCTTCACACCCCCCAACCAATGCTGAGAAATGGAGTGCAAGCTTCCAGACAAGGTGCCTTCCTCAGGGATGGGAAAGAAGGCCAAAACCCAGCAGAGTTTGAAGAATAGCTAAACTGGAGCATTTTTCCCAACTCTGCTAGTTTGGCCTTAAGTTTGACTTTCCGCCTTTCATGAATAATGCTTTAAAGTGTCCATCGTGGGAGAAATGATCGGTCACCATTGCCCGTTTCGATATCATGTCTGGGAATTAAGCTATTTGTTCAGGGCCATGATCATGGAAGAATTCAGACATCTTGTACTGTGAGATTGTCTAACAGGATCAGACAAGGATTTCCCCCACATTGGACAGTAACAGAGAGAGCTGCAGACACAGGACATGTCCCGTGAAGGGGTAAAACTCGTTATCTGGATGGGGCAGCTCCATGCCAGAGGGGGATATGGATACGTGTCATCACTACATCCCATCCATATACCAATCTGTTCTATGGCTCTTTGAGCCGGACCAAGAATCCCGGAACCGAACCCATTTCAGCTACAAGATGTCATAGGAAGTGATCCACATCTTGAACGCTTCAAACTCCCTGGGAGACAATAAAATAAATAGGTCTCTTTTTAATAAATGGCAATCTTCTCCCATGCATGTTAACACCCAACGGTAGTGTCCCTTTTACCCCGATACACGTGGAACCACTGCCACCTAGCGGTCGGTTACAGAAATGCAGTTCTGCCTTTCCAACCACCCAAATGAGGCAAGATTTAAATGTAATTGTGCTGCAGGATTATATCGCGCGGAGCTAGGGGCAATAGTTTAGCACAGTGTTTTGTCAGTGTTTAGTGGTCATACAGGCCGTGTTGTCCACTTTTTGTTGTTGAGACGTGTGATTTAAAGCAATAAAGTAAAACCCACTTACTGTAAAACATGATGCATTCAAAGCCATGCATGACCACACCATCCTCCTCTTCATACTTTGGTCTCTGCAATAAAAAAGAAATATCCTGCATAAAGAATCCGACAAACGAACCCCGAATAAGACGGTCTGGCTCATTCACGTGATAGGATTTAATCTGCCCCCAGCTGGGGTCCAGTCCCTGCTGCCCTCAGTAACACAATCAAACACAGTTGGCCCACCTTTAGATTGGGCGGGGGTCTGGCTGCCACATCTGTCCTCTCACAGTGCAAGTCCAGATCCAGGCCGCTGTGCTTGGCAGTGATCAGAATGGGGAAGGCCTGCCAATGGCAGTCACTGTAAAAGAGCTAGAAATCAAAAAGGATTACAACATGTCCTCTACTCCGCCAGCACGCAGAGAGTTAATCACACACGTATCATTAGGGTATACTGTACAAGGGGCTTCACAGCAGGGAATTTCAAACTTAAGGCCAAAGTAGACGATTTCGGCTGAATTGGAGAACTTTTCCCTTGCCATTGCCTTCATTTTTAAATTCCCTTCTCACGTCCCTCTTTGAAGAATAAAGCCGGGTGCGGCCAGCGCATTATTTGAAGGTGGGATTCCAGAAAGACTGGGGCGCATTATAAATAGGTTTATTCAGGGGCACTCATTCCATGAGATTTATGGGACTTGCCCTTCATAAAACGACCTGATGTTACTTTGGAAGGGTGCAAGCTTTCTGGGAGGCACATACCTTTTACATTTGCTCCGTTTGGTATTCTGTACATAGACAATGCATATCACATGATACAGGGCTTTATATAGGGAGTACCCCCTACATCGAATCAATACAGTGATACCCACCCTCCTCAAACACCCCCCCCCCCCCCCCCCAACACAAGACAAATCAGATGTCACTAGTTTAATACCTTCAGCAGGGTCTGTAAAGACCAACACTGCCCAGCTGTCCCCCCTCTCCTGACATTGCCAAGCTGCCGGCCCCCCAGTCTCTCTCTCTCTCAGGGACATTGCTCGCCTCCTCAGCCCCCCAGTCTCTCTCTCAGGGACATTGCTCGCCTCCTCAGCCCCCCAGTCTCTCTCTCTCTCAGGGACATTGCTCGCCTCCTCAGCCCCCCAGTCTCTCTCTCAGGGACATTGCTCACCTCCTCAGCCCCCCAGTCTCTCTCTCTCTCTCAGGGACATTGCTCACCTCCTCAGCCCCCCAGTCTCTCTCTCTCAGGGACATTGCTCGCCTCCTCAGCCCCCCAGTCTCTCTCTCTCAGGGACATTGCTCGCCTCCTCAGCCCCCCAGTCTCTCTCTCTCTCAGGGACATTGCTCGCCTCCTCAGCCCCCCAGTCTCTCTCTCTCTCAGGGACATTGCTCGCCTCCTCAGCCCCCCAGTCTCTCTCTCTCTCAGGGACATTGCTCGCCTCCTCAGCCCCCCAGTCTCTCTCTCTCTCAGGGACATTGCTCGCCTCCTCAGCCCCCCAGTCTCTCTCTCTCAGGGACATTGCTCGCCTCCTCAGCCCCCCAGTCTCTCTCTCAGGGACATTGCTCGCCTCCTCAGCCCCCCAGTCTCTCTCTCAGGGACATTGCTCGCCTCCTCAGCCCCCCAGTCTCTCTCTCAGGGACATTGCTCGCCTCCTCAGCCCCCCAGTCTCTCTCTCTCTCAGGGACATTGCTCGCCTCCTCAGCCCCCCAGTCTCTCTCTCTCTCAGGGACATTGCTCGCCTCCTCAGCCCCCCAGTCTCTCTCTCTCTCAGGGACATTGCTCACCTCCTCAGCCCCCCAGTCTCTCTCTCTCTCAGGGACATTGCTCGCCTCCTCAGCCCCCCAGTCTCTCTCTCTCTCTCTCTCAGGGACATTGCTCACCTCCTCAGCCCCCCAGTCTCTCTCTCTCTCAGGGACATTGCTCACCTCCTCAGCCCCCCAGTCTCTCTCTCTCTCAGGGACATTGCTCGCCTCCTCAGCCCCCCAGTCTCTCTCTCTCAGGGACATTGCTCGCCTCCTCAGCCCCCCAGTCTCTCTCTCTCAGGGACATTGCTCGCCTCCTCAGCCCCCCAGTCTCTCTCTCTCAGGGACATTGCTCGCCTCCTCAGCCCCCCAGTCTCTCTCTCTCTCAGGGACATTGCTCGCCTCCTCAGCCCCCCAGTCTCTCTCTCTCTCAGGGACATTGCTCGCCTCCTCAGCCCCCCAGTCTCTCTCTCTCTCAGGGACATTGCTCGCCTCCTCAGCCCCCCAGTCTCTCTCTCTCAGGGACATTGCTCACCTCCTCAGCCCCCCAGTCTCTCTCTCTCAGGGACATTGCTCGCCTCCTCAGCCCCCCAGTCTCTCTCTCTCTCAGGGACATTGCTCGCCTCCTCAGCCCCCCAGTCTCTCTCTCTCAGGGACATTGCTCACCTCCTCAGCCCCCCAGTCTCTCTCTCTCAGGGACATTGCTCACCTCCTCAGCCCCCCAGTCTCTCTCTCTCAGGGACATTGCTCGCCTCCTCAGCCCCCCAGTCTCTCTCTCTCTCAGGGACATTGCTCACCTCCTCAGCCCCCCAGTCTCTCTCTCTCTCTCAGGGACATTGCTCGCCTCCTCAGCCCCCCAGTCTCTCTCTCTCAGGGACATTGCTCACCTCCTCAGCCCCCCAGTCTCTCTCTCTCTCTCTCAGGGACATTGCTCGCCTCCTCAGCCCCCCAGTCTCTCTCTCTCTCAGGGACATTGCTCGCCTCCTCAGCCCCCCAGTCTCTCTCTCTCTCAGGGACATTGCTCACCTCCTCAGCCCCCCAGTCTCTCTCTCAGGGACATTGCTCACCTCCTCAGCCCCCCAGTCTCTCTCTCTCTCAGGGACATTGCTCACCTCCTCAGCCCCCCAGTCTCTCTCTCTCAGGGACATTGCTCGCCTCCTCAGCCCCCCAGTCTCTCTCTCTCTCAGGGACATTGCTCGCCTCCTCAGCCCCCCAGTCTCTCTCTCTCTCAGGGACATTGCTCGCCTCCTCAGCCCCCCAGTCTCTCTCTCAGGGACATTGCTCACCTCCTCAGCCCCCCAGTCTCTCTCTCTCTCAGGGACATTGCTCGCCTCCTCAGCCCCCCAGTCTCTCTCTCTCAGGGACATTGCTCGCCTCCTCAGCCCCCCAGTCTCTCTCTCTCTCAGGGACATTGCTCGCCTCCTCAGCCCCCCAGTCTCTCTCTCAGGGACATTGCTCGCCTCCTCAGCCCCCCAGTCTCTCTCTCAGGGACATTGCTCGCCTCCTCAGCCCCCCAGTCTCTCTCTCTCAGGGACATTGCTCGCCTCCTCAGCCCCCCAGTCTCTCTCTCTCTCAGGGACATTGCTCACCTCCTCAGCCCCCCAGTCTCTCTCTCAGGGACATTGCTCGCCTCCTCAGCCCCCCAGTCTCTCTCTCTCTCAGGGACATTGCTCGCCTCCTCAGCCCCCCAGTCTCTCTCTCTCAGGGACATTGCTCGCCTCCTCAGCCCCCCAGTCTCTCTCTCAGGGACATTGCTCGCCTCCTCAGCCCCCCAGTCTCTCTCTCTCAGGGACATTGCTCGCCTCCTCAGCCCCCCAGTCTCTCTCTCTCAGGGACATTGCTCGCCTCCTCAGCCCCCCAGTCTCTCTCTCTCTCAGGGACATTGCTCGCCTCCTCAGCCCCCCAGTCTCTCTCTCAGGGACATTGCTCGCCTCCTCAGCCCCCCAGTCTCTCTCTCTCTCAGGGACATTGCTCGCCTCCTCAGCCCCCCAGTCTCTCTCTCTCTCAGGGACATTGCTCGCCTCCTCAGCCCCCCAGTCTCTCTCTCTCAGGGACATTGCTCGCCTCCTCAGCCCCCCAGTCTCTCTCTCTCTCAGGGACATTGCTCGCCTCCTCAGCCCCCCAGTCTCTCTCTCTCAGGGACATTGCTCGCCTCCTCAGCCCCCCAGTCTCTCTCTCAGGGACATTGCTCGCCTCCTCAGCCCCCCAGTCTCTCTCTCTCTCAGGGACATTGCTCGCCTCCTCAGCCCCCCAGTCTCTCTCTCTCTCAGGGACATTGCTCGCCTCCTCAGCCCCCCAGTCTCTCTCTCTCTCAGGGACATTGCTCACCTCCTCAGCCCCCCAGTCTCTCTCTCTCTCAGGGACATTGCTCGCCTCCTCAGCCCCCCAGTCTCTCTCTCTCTCTCTCTCAGGGACATTGCTCACCTCCTCAGCCCCCCAGTCTCTCTCTCTCTCAGGGACATTGCTCACCTCCTCAGCCCCCCAGTCTCTCTCTCTCTCAGGGACATTGCTCGCCTCCTCAGCCCCCCAGTCTCTCTCTCTCAGGGACATTGCTCGCCTCCTCAGCCCCCCAGTCTCTCTCTCTCAGGGACATTGCTCACCTCCTCAGCCCCCCAGTCTCTCTCTCAGGGACATTGCTCGCCTCCTCAGCCCCCCAGTCTCTCTCTCTCAGGGACATTGCTCGCCTCCTCAGCCCCCCAGTCTCTCTCTCTCAGGGACATTGCTCGCCTCCTCAGCCCCCCAGTCTCTCTCTCTCTCAGGGACATTGCTCACCTCCTCAGCCCCCCAGTCTCTCTCTCTCTCTCAGGGACATTGCTCGCCTCCTCAGCCCCCCAGTCTCTCTCTCTCTCTCAGGGACATTGCTCGCCTCCTCAGCCCCCCAGTCTCTCTCTCTCTCTCAGGGACATTGCTCGCCTCCTCAGCCCCCCAGTCTCTCTCTCTCTCTCAGGGACATTGCTCGCCTCCTCAGCCCCCCAGTCTCTCTCTCTCTCAGGGACATTGCTCGCCTCCTCAGCCCCCCAGTCTCTCTCTCTCAGGGACATTGCTCACCTCCTCAGCCCCCCAGTCTCTCTCTCTCAGGGACATTGCTCGCCTCCTCAGCCCCCCAGTCTCTCTCTCTCTCAGGGACATTGCTCGCCTCCTCAGCCCCCCAGTCTCTCTCTCTCAGGGACATTGCTCACCTCCTCAGCCCCCCAGTCTCTCTCTCTCAGGGACATTGCTCACCTCCTCAGCCCCCCAGTCTCTCTCTCTCAGGGACATTGCTCGCCTCCTCAGCCCCCCAGTCTCTCTCTCTCTCAGGGACATTGCTCACCTCCTCAGCCCCCCAGTCTCTCTCTCTCTCTCAGGGACATTGCTCGCCTCCTCAGCCCCCCAGTCTCTCTCTCTCAGGGACATTGCTCACCTCCTCAGCCCCCCAGTCTCTCTCTCTCTCTCTCAGGGACATTGCTCGCCTCCTCAGCCCCCCAGTCTCTCTCTCTCTCAGGGACATTGCTCGCCTCCTCAGCCCCCCAGTCTCTCTCTCTCTCAGGGACATTGCTCACCTCCTCAGCCCCCCAGTCTCTCTCTCTCTCAGGGACATTGCTCACCTCCTCAGCCCCCCAGTCTCTCTCTCTCTCAGGGACATTGCTCACCTCCTCAGCCCCCCAGTCTCTCTCTCTCAGGGACATTGCTCGCCTCCTCAGCCCCCCAGTCTCTCTCTCTCTCAGGGACATTGCTCGCCTCCTCAGCCCCCCAGTCTCTCTCTCTCTCAGGGACATTGCTCGCCTCCTCAGCCCCCCAGTCTCTCTCTCAGGGACATTGCTCACCTCCTCAGCCCCCCAGTCTCTCTCTCTCTCAGGGACATTGCTCGCCTCCTCAGCCCCCCAGTCTCTCTCTCTCAGGGACATTGCTCGCCTCCTCAGCCCCCCAGTCTCTCTCTCTCTCAGGGACATTGCTCGCCTCCTCAGCCCCCCAGTCTCTCTCTCAGGGACATTGCTCGCCTCCTCAGCCCCCCAGTCTCTCTCTCAGGGACATTGCTCGCCTCCTCAGCCCCCCAGTCTCTCTCTCTCAGGGACATTGCTCGCCTCCTCAGCCCCCCAGTCTCTCTCTCTCTCAGGGACATTGCTCACCTCCTCAGCCCCCCAGTCTCTCTCTCTCAGGGACATTGCTCGCCTCCTCAGCCCCCCAGTCTCTCTCTCTCTCAGGGACATTGCTCGCCTCCTCAGCCCCCCAGTCTCTCTCTCTCAGGGACATTGCTCGCCTCCTCAGCCCCCCAGTCTCTCTCTCTCAGGGACATTGCTCGCCTCCTCAGCCCCCCAGTCTCTCTCTCTCAGGGACATTGCTCGCCTCCTCAGCCCCCCAGTCTCTCTCTCTCAGGGACATTGCTCGCCTCCTCAGCCCCCCAGTCTCTCTCTCTCTCAGGGACATTGCTCGCCTCCTCAGCCCCCCAGTCTCTCTCTCTCTCAGGGACATTGCTCGCCTCCTCAGCCCCCCAGTCTCTCTCTCTCAGGGACATTGCTCGCCTCCTCAGCCCCCCAGTCTCTCTCTCTCAGGGACATTGCTCGCCTCCTCAGCCCCCCAGTCTCTCTCTCAGGGACATTGCTCGCCTCCTCAGCCCCCCAGTCTCTCTCTCTCTCTCAGGGACATTGCTCACCTCCTCAGCCCCCCAGTCTCTCTCTCTCTCTCAGGGACATTGCTCGCCTCCTCAGCCCCCCAGTCTCTCTCTCTCTCAGGGACATTGCTCGCCTCCTCAGCCCCCCAGTCTCTCTCTCTCTCAGGGACATTGCTCGCCTCCTCAGCCCCCCAGTCTCTCTCTCTCTCAGGGACATTGCTCACCTCCTCAGCCCCCCAGTCTCTCTCTCTCTCAGGGACATTGCTCGCCTCCTCAGCCCCCCAGTCTCTCTCTCTCTCAGGGACATTGCTCACCTCCTCAGCCCCCCAGTCTCTCTCTCTCTCTCAGGGACATTGCTCGCCTCCTCAGCCCCCCAGTCTCTCTCTCTCTCAGGGACATTGCTCGCCTCCTCAGCCCCCCAGTCTCTCTCTCTCTCAGGGACATTGCTCGCCTCCTCAGCCCCCCAGTCTCTCTCTCTCAGGGACATTGCTCGCCTCCTCAGCCCCCCAGTCTCTCTCTCTCTCTCAGGGACATTGCTCGCCTCCTCAGCCCCCCAGTCTCTCTCTCTCAGGGACATTGCTCGCCTCCTCAGCCCCCCAGTCTCTCTCTCTCAGGGACATTGCTCGCCTCCTCAGCCCCCCAGTCTCTCTCTCTCAGGGACATTGCTCACCTCCTCAGCCCCCCAGTCTCTCTCTCTCAGGGACATTGCTCGCCTCCTCAGCCCCCCAGTCTCTCTCTCTCTCAGGGACATTGCTCGCCTCCTCAGCCCCCCAGTCTCTCTCTCTCTCAGGGACATTGCTCACCTCCTCAGCCCCCCAGTCTCTCTCTCTCAGGGACATTGCTCACCTCCTCAGCCCCCCAGTCTCTCTCTCTCTCAGGGACATTGCTCGCCTCCTCAGCCCCCCAGTCTCTCTCTCTCTCAGGGACATTGCTCGCCTCCTCAGCCCCCCAGTCTCTCTCTCTCAGGGACATTGCTCGCCTCCTCAGCCCCCCAGTCTCTCTCTCTCAGGGACATTGCTCACCTCCTCAGCCCCCCAGTCTCTCTCTCTCTCAGGGACATTGCTCACCTCCTCAGCCCCCCAGTCTCTCTCTCTCAGGGACATTGCTCGCCTCCTCAGCCCCCCAGTCTCTCTCTCTCTCTCAGGGACATTGCTCGCCTCCTCAGCCCCCCAGTCTCTCTCTCTCAGGGACATTGCTCGCCTCCTCAGCCCCCCAGTCTCTCTCTCTCTCAGGGACATTGCTCGCCTCCTCAGCCCCCCAGTCTCTCTCTCTCAGGGACATTGCTCGCCTCCTCAGCCCCCCAGTCTCTCTCTCTCTCAGGGACATTGCTCGCCTCCTCAGCCCCCCAGTCTCTCTCTCTCAGGGACATTGCTCGCCTCCTCAGCCCCCCAGTCTCTCTCTCTCTCAGGGACATTGCTCGCCTCCTCAGCCCCCCAGTCTCTCTCTCTCTCTCAGGGACATTGCTCGCCTCCTCAGCCCCCCAGTCTCTCTCTCTCAGGGACATTGCTCGCCTCCTCAGCCCCCCAGTCTCTCTCTCTCTCTCTCAGGGACATTGCTCGCCTCCTCAGCCCCCCAGTCTCTCTCTCTCTCAGGGACATTGCTCGCCTCCTCAGCCCCCCAGTCTCTCTCTCTCTCAGGGACATTGCTCACCTCCTCAGCCCCCCAGTCTCTCTCTCAGGGACATTGCTCGCCTCCTCAGCCCCCCAGTCTCTCTCTCTCTCAGGGACATTGCTCGCCTCCTCAGCCCCCCAGTCTCTCTCTCTCAGGGACATTGCTCGCCTCCTCAGCCCCCCAGTCTCTCTCTCTCTCAGGGACATTGCTCACCTCCTCAGCCCCCCAGTCTCTCTCTCTCAGGGACATTGCTCGCCTCCTCAGCCCCCCAGTCTCTCTCTCTCTCAGGGACATTGCTCACCTCCTCAGCCCCCCAGTCTCTCTCTCAGGGACATTGCTCGCCTCCTCAGCCCCCCAGTCTCTCTCTCTCTCAGGGACATTGCTCGCCTCCTCAGCCCCCCAGTCTCTCTCTCTCAGGGACATTGCTCGCCTCCTCAGCCCCCCAGTCTCTCTCTCTCAGGGACATTGCTCGCCTCCTCAGCCCCCCAGTCTCTCTCTCTCAGGGACATTGCTCGCCTCCTCAGCCCCCCAGTCTCTCTCTCTCTCAGGGACATTGCTCGCCTCCTCAGCCCCCCAGTCTCTCTCTCAGGGACATTGCTCGCCTCCTCAGCCCCCCAGTCTCTCTCTCTCAGGGACATTGCTCGCCTCCTCAGCCCCCCAGTCTCTCTCTCTCTCAGGGACATTGCTCACCTCCTCAGCCCCCCAGTTCTCTCTCTCTCTCTCAGGGACATTGCTCGCCTCCTCAGCCCCCCAGTCTCTCTCTCTCTCAGGGACATTGCTCGCCTCCTCAGCCCCCCAGTCTCTCTCTCTCAGGGACATTGCTCGCCTCCTCAGCCCCCCAGTCTCTCTCTCTCAGGGACATTGCTCGCCTCCTCAGCCCCCCAGTCTCTCTCTCTCAGGGACATTGCTCGCCTCCTCAGCCCCCCAGTCTCTCTCTCAGGGACATTGCTCGCCTCCTCAGCCCCCCAGTCTCTCTCTCAGGGACATTGCTCACCTCCTCAGCCCCCCAGTCTCTCTCTCTCAGGGACATTGCTCGCCTCCTCAGCCCCCCAGTCTCTCTCTCTCTCAGGGACATTGCTCGCCTCCTCAGCCCCCCAGTCTCTCTCTCTCTCAGGGACATTGCTCGCCTCCTCAGCCCCCCAGTCTCTCTCTCTCAGGGACATTGCTCGCCTCCTCAGCCCCCCAGTCTCTCTCTCTCAGGGACATTGCTCACCTCCTCAGCCCCCCAGTCTCTCTCTCTCAGGGACATTGCTCGCCTCCTCAGCCCCCCAGTCTCTCTCTCTCTCAGGGACATTGCTCGCCTCCTCAGCCCCCCAGTCTCTCTCTCTCTCAGGGACATTGCTCGCCTCCTCAGCCCCCCAGTCTCTCTCTCTCAGGGACATTGCTCGCCTCCTCAGCCCCCCAGTCTCTCTCTCTCTCAGGGACATTGCTCGCCTCCTCAGCCCCCCAGTCTCTCTCTCTCTCTCAGGGACATTGCTCGCCTCCTCAGCCCCCCAGTCTCTCTCTCTCAGGGACATTGCTCGCCTCCTCAGCCCCCCAGTCTCTCTCTCTCTCTCAGGGACATTGCTCGCCTCCTCAGCCCCCCAGTCTCTCTCTCTCTCAGGGACATTGCTCGCCTCCTCAGCCCCCCAGTCTCTCTCTCTCAGGGACATTGCTCGCCTCCTCAGCCCCCCAGTCTCTCTCTCTCTCAGGGACATTGCTCGCCTCCTCAGCCCCCCAGTCTCTCTCTCTCAGGGACATTGCTCGCCTCCTCAGCCCCCCAGTCTCTCTCTCTCTCAGGGACATTGCTCGCCTCCTCAGCCCCCCAGTCTCTCTCTCAGGGACATTGCTCGCCTCCTCAGCCCCCCAGTCTCTCTCTCTCTCAGGGACATTGCTCGCCTCCTCAGCCCCCCAGTCTCTCTCTCTCTCAGGGACATTGCTCGCCTCCTCAGCCCCCCAGTCTCTCTCTCTCAGGGACATTGCTCACCTCCTCAGCCCCCCAGTCTCTCTCTCTCAGGGACATTGCTCGCCTCCTCAGCCCCCCAGTCTCTCTCTCTCTCTCTCAGGGACATTGCTCACCTCCTCAGCCCCCCAGTCTCTCTCTCTCTCTCAGGGACATTGCTCGCCTCCTCAGCCCCCCAGTCTCTCTCTCTCAGGGACATTGCTCGCCTCCTCAGCCCCCCAGTCTCTCTCTCTCTCTCAGGGACATTGCTCGCCTCCTCAGCCCCCCAGTCTCTCTCTCTCTCAGGGACATTGCTCGCCTCCTCAGCCCCCCAGTCTCTCTCTCTCTCAGGGACATTGCTCACCTCCTCAGCCCCCCAGTCTCTCTCTCTCTCTCAGGGACATTGCTCGCCTCCTCAGCCCCCCAGTCTCTCTCTCTCTCTCAGGGACATTGCTCGCCTCCTCAGCCCCCCAGTCTCTCTCTCTCTCAGGGACATTGCTCGCCTCCTCAGCCCCCCAGTCTCTCTCTCTCAGGGACATTGCTCGCCTCCTCAGCCCCCCAGTCTCTCTCTCTCTCAGGGACATTGCTCACCTCCTCAGCCCCCCAGTCTCTCTCTCAGGGACATTGCTCACCTCCTCAGCCCCCCAGTCTCTCTCTCTCTCTCTCAGGGACATTGCTCGCCTCCTCAGCCCCCCAGTCTCTCTCTCTCTCAGGGACATTGCTCGCCTCCTCAGCCCCCCAGTCTCTCTCTCAGGGACATTGCTCACCTCCTCAGCCCCCCAGTCTCTCTCTCTCAGGGACATTGCTCGCCTCCTCAGCCCCCCAGTCTCTCTCTCTCTCAGGGACATTGCTCGCCTCCTCAGCCCCCCAGTCTCTCTCTCTCTCAGGGACATTGCTCGCCTCCTCAGCCCCCCAGTCTCTCTCTCAGGGACATTGCTCGCCTCCTCAGCCCCCCAGTCTCTCTCTCTCAGGGACATTGCTCGCCTCCTCAGCCCCCCAGTCTCTCTCTCTCTCAGGGACATTGCTCACCTCCTCAGCCCCCCAGTCTCTCTCTCAGGGACATTGCTCGCCTCCTCAGCCCCCCAGTCTCTCTCTCTCTCAGGGACATTGCTCGCCTCCTCAGCCCCCCAGTCTCTCTCTCTCTCAGGGACATTGCTCGCCTCCTCAGCCCCCCAGTCTCTCTCTCAGGGACATTGCTCGCCTCCTCAGCCCCCCAGTCTCTCTCTCTCAGGGACATTGCTCGCCTCCTCAGCCCCCCAGTCTCTCTCTCTCAGGGACATTGCTCGCCTCCTCAGCCCCCCAGTCTCTCTCTCTCTCTCAGGGACATTGCTCACCTCCTCAGCCCCCCAGTCTCTCTCTCTCTCAGGGACATTGCTCGCCTCCTCAGCCCCCCAGTCTCTCTCTCTCTCAGGGACATTGCTCGCCTCCTCAGCCCCCCAGTCTCTCTCTCTCAGGGACATTGCTCACCTCCTCAGCCCCCCAGTCTCTCTCTCTCAGGGACATTGCTCGCCTCCTCAGCCCCCCAGTCTCTCTCTCTCTCTCAGGGACATTGCTCGCCTCCTCAGCCCCCCAGTCTCTCTCTCTCAGGGACATTGCTCGCCTCCTCAGCCCCCCAGTCTCTCTCTCTCAGGGACATTGCTCGCCTCCTCAGCCCCCCAGTCTCTCTCTCTCAGGGACATTGCTCACCTCCTCAGCCCCCCAGTCTCTCTCTCTCAGGGACATTGCTCGCCTCCTCAGCCCCCCAGTCTCTCTCTCTCTCAGGGACATTGCTCACCTCCTCAGCCCCCCAGTCTCTCTCTCTCTCTCTCTCTCAGGGACATTGCTCGCCTCCTCAGCCCCCCAGTCTCTCTCTCTCTCTCAGGGACATTGCTCGCCTCCTCAGCCCCCCAGTCTCTCTCTCTCTCAGGGACATTGCTCACCTCCTCAGCCCCCCAGTCTCTCTCTCTCTCAGGGACATTGCTCGCCTCCTCAGCCCCCCAGTCTCTCTCTCTCAGGGACATTGCTCGCCTCCTCAGCCCCCCAGTCTCTCTCTCTCTCTCAGGGACATTGCTCGCCTCCTCAGCCCCCCAGTCTCTCTCTCTCTCTCAGGGACATTGCTCACCTCCTCAGCCCCCCAGTCTCTCTCTCTCTCTCTCTCAGGGACATTGCTCGCCTCCTCAGCCCCCCAGTCTCTCTCTCTCAGGGACATTGCTCACCTCCTCAGCCCCCCAGTCTCTCTCTCTCTCAGGGACATTGCTCGCCTCCTCAGCCCCCCAGTCTCTCTCTCAGGGACATTGCTCGCCTCCTCAGCCCCCCAGTCTCTCTCTCTCAGGGACATTGCTCACCTCCTCAGCCCCCCAGTCTCTCTCTCTCAGGGACATTGCTCACCTCCTCAGCCCCCCAGTCTCTCTCTCTCAGGGACATTGCTCGCCTCCTCAGCCCCCCAGTCTCTCTCTCTCTCAGGGACATTGCTCGCCTCCTCAGCCCCCCAGTCTCTCTCTCTCTCAGGGACATTGCTCGCCTCCTCAGCCCCCCAGTCTCTCTCTCAGGGACATTGCTCACCTCCTCAGCCCCCCAGTCTCTCTCTCTCAGGGACATTGCTCGCCTCCTCAGCCCCCCAGTCTCTCTCAGGGACATTGCTCGCCTCCTCAGCCCCCCAGTCTCTCTCTCAGGGACATTGCTCACCTCCTCAGCCCCCCAGTCTCTCTCTCTCAGGGACATTGCTCGCCTCCTCAGCCCCCCAGTCTCTCTCTCAGGGACATTGCTCGCCTCCTCAGCCCCCCAGTCTCTCTCTCTCAGGGACATTGCTCGCCTCCTCAGCCCCCCAGTCTCTCTCTCTCTCAGGGACATTGCTCGCCTCCTCAGCCCCCCAGTCTCTCTCTCTCTCAGGGACATTGCTCACCTCCTCAGCCCCCCAGTCTCTCTCTCTCTCTCAGGGACATTGCTCGCCTCCTCAGCCCCCCAGTCTCTCTCTCTCAGGGACATTGCTCGCCTCCTCAGCCCCCCAGTCTCTCTCTCTCAGGGACATTGCTCGCCTCCTCAGCCCCCCAGTCTCTCTCTCTCTCAGGGACATTGCTCGCCTCCTCAGCCCCCCAGTCTCTCTCTCTCAGGGACATTGCTCACCTCCTCAGCCCCCCAGTCTCTCTCTCTCTCAGGGACATTGCTCACCTCCTCAGCCCCCCAGTCTCTCTCTCTCAGGGACATTGCTCGCCTCCTCAGCCCCCCAGTCTCTCTCTCAGGGACATTGCTCACCTCCTCAGCCCCCCAGTCTCTCTCTCTCAGGGACATTGCTCGCCTCCTCAGCCCCCCAGTCTCTCTCTCAGGGACATTGCTCGCCTCCTCAGCCCCCCAGTCTCTCTCTCTCTCAGGGACATTGCTCGCCTCCTCAGCCCCCCAGTCTCTCTCTCTCTCAGGGACATTGCTCGCCTCCTCAGCCCCCCAGTCTCTCTCTCTCTCAGGGACATTGCTCACCTCCTCAGCCCCCCAGTCTCTCTCTCTCTCTCAGGGACATTGCTCGCCTCCTCAGCCCCCCAGTCTCTCTCTCTCTCAGGGACATTGCTCACCTCCTCAGCCCCCCAGTCTCTCTCTCTCTCTCAGGGACATTGCTCGCCTCCTCAGCCCCCCAGTCTCTCTCTCTCTCAGGGACATTGCTCACCTCCTCAGCCCCCCAGTCTCTCTCTCTCAGGGACATTGCTCGCCTCCTCAGCCCCCCAGTCTCTCTCTCTCTCAGGGACATTGCTCACCTCCTCAGCCCCCCAGTCTCTCTCTCTCTCTCAGGGACATTGCTCGCCTCCTCAGCCCCCCAG
The DNA here is from genome assembly GCA_036172795.1 of Pelodytes ibericus. Lineage (NCBI taxonomy): Eukaryota > Metazoa > Chordata > Amphibia > Anura > Pelodytidae > Pelodytes > Pelodytes ibericus. The sequence continues at coordinate 6,679,856 of CM069861.1, read as the reverse complement.
TCTCTCTCTCTCTCAGGGACATTGCTCACCTCCTCAGCCCCCCAGTCTCTCTCTCTCTCAGGGACATTGCTCGCCTCCTCAGCCCCCCAGTCTCTCTCTCTCTCAGGGACATTGCTCGCCTCCTCAGCCCCCCAGTCTCTCTCTCTCAGGGACATTGCTCGCCTCCTCAGCCCCCCAGTCTCTCTCTCTCAGGGACATTGCTCGCCTCCTCAGCCCCCCAGTCTCTCTCTCTCAGGGACATTGCTCGCCTCCTCAGCCCCCCAGTCTCTCTCTCTCTCAGGGACATTGCTCGCCTCCTCAGCCCCCCAGTCTCTCTCTCTCTCTCAGGGACATTGCTCACCTCCTCAGCCCCCCAGTCTCTCTCTCTCTCTCAGGGACATTGCTCACCTCCTCAGCCCCCCAGTCTCTCTCTCTCTCTCAGGGACATTGCTCACCTCCTCAGCCCCCCAGTCTCTCTCTCTCTCTCAGGGACATTGCTCGCCTCCTCAGCCCCCCAGTCTCTCTCTCTCTCTCAGGGACATTGCTCACCTCCTCAGCCCCCCAGTCTCTCTCTCAGGGACATTGCTCACCTCCTCAGCCCCCCAGTCTCTCTCTCTCTCAGGGACATTGCTCGCCTCCTCAGCCCCCCAGTCTCTCTCTCAGGGACATTGCTCGCCTCCTCAGCCCCCCAGTCTCTCTCTCTCTCAGGGACATTGCTCGCCTCCTCAGCCCCCCAGTCTCTCTCTCTCTCTCTCTCAGGGACATTGCTCACCTCCTCAGCCCCCCAGTCTCTCTCTCTCTCAGGGACATTGCTCGCCTCCTCAGCCCCCCAGTCTCTCTCTCAGGGACATTGCTCGCCTCCTCAGCCCCCCAGTCTCTCTCTCTCTCAGGGACATTGCTCGCCTCCTCAGCCCCCCAGTCTCTCTCTCTCTCAGGGACATTGCTCGCCTCCTCAGCCCCCCAGTCTCTCTCTCTCAGGGACATTGCTCGCCTCCTCAGCCCCCCAGTCTCTCTCTCAGGGACATTGCTCGCCTCCTCAGCCCCCCAGTCTCTCTCTCAGGGACATTGCTCGCCTCCTCAGCCCCCCAGTCTCTCTCTCAGGGACATTGCTCGCCTCCTCAGCCCCCCAGTCTCTCTCTCTCTCTCAGGGACATTGCTCGCCTCCTCAGCCCCCCAGTCTCTCTCTCTCTCAGGGACATTGCTCGCCTCCTCAGCCCCCCAGTCTCTCTCTCTCTCAGGGACATTGCTCGCCTCCTCAGCCCCCCAGTCTCTCTCTCTCTCAGGGACATTGCTCGCCTCCTCAGCCCCCCAGTCTCTCTCTCTCAGGGACATTGCTCGCCTCCTCAGCCCCCCAGTCTCTCTCTCAGGGACATTGCTCGCCTCCTCAGCCCCCCAGTCTCTCTCTCAGGGACATTGCTCACCTCCTCAGCCCCCCAGTCTCTCTCTCTCTCAGGGACATTGCTCGCCTCCTCAGCCCCCCAGTCTCTCTCTCTCTCTCAGGGACATTGCTCGCCTCCTCAGCCCCCCAGTCTCTCTCTCAGGGACATTGCTCGCCTCCTCAGCCCCCCAGTCTCTCTCTCTCTCTCAGGGACATTGCTCGCCTCCTCAGCCCCCCAGTCTCTCTCTCTCTCAGGGACATTGCTCACCTCCTCAGCCCCCCAGTCTCTCTCTCAGGGACATTGCTCACCTCCTCAGCCCCCCAGTCTCTCTCTCTCTCAGGGACATTGCTCGCCTCCTCAGCCCCCCAGTCTCTCTCTCTCTCTCAGGGACATTGCTCGCCTCCTCAGCCCCCCAGTCTCTCTCTCAGGGACATTGCTCGCCTCCTCAGCCCCCCAGTCTCTCTCTCTCAGGGACATTGCTCGCCTCCTCAGCCCCCCAGTCTCTCTCTCTCTCAGGGACATTGCTCGCCTCCTCAGCCCCCCAGTCTCTCTCTCTCAGGGACATTGCTCGCCTCCTCAGCCCCCCAGTCTCTCTCTCTCTCAGGGACATTGCTCGCCTCCTCAGCCCCCCATGACCCTCAAACAGCTCCGACACCTTCATGTTCCAGACGCCCCTCTGCTGCCCACTGCGCACGCGTAGCTCCTCCCATCCCTCCACTGCCTCCGCCTATAAACCGCGCGCAAGGCCCCGCCCCCTCCTACGAGACCTCGGGAGAGGAGCGCGCGCTCCACTTTCCTACCTCACAACTGTATCACACGGCCCTGCGCGCTCTGGTCGAAACTCCGCCCCTTCATCTCGTCGCCCCTGGCAACCGCGGCCTCGTCACTGCTGTAATTACCACGCGCCCGCGCTCATGCCCAGGGCATCCTCCATGGGCGCGCCCGCGCTAGTGTCCACTGCGTCCTCCGCGAACGCGCCCGCGCACTCACTCGTGCCCAATGCGGCAACCTTCCGCGCGCCCGTGGACTTGCTCGTGTCCAATGCGTCCTCCGTGTGCGCGCCCGAGTCCACTACGAATGCGCCCGCGGACTCGCTCGTGCCCACTACGTCCTCCTTGAACGCGCACTCGCTGGGGTCCACTGCGTCCTCCATGAACGCGCACTCGCTGGGGTCCACTGCGTCCTCCATGAACGCGCACTCACTCGTGTCCACTGCGTCGTCCATGCGCGCGCCCGCGCGGTGTTGTCTCTGTGCTGAGGCTATACTCTCCATATCATACCTGCCAAGCGGCCCTGTTTAGGAGAGAAAGTCCCTATGTTGCAGCCCAATCCCCCCCCTGTCCCTCTTTGCTGCTGCTCAGTATTGTATGAATGCTTCACAGACCCCAGAGAAGTAAAACCCCCAATAATATATCCATTCATACCAATTAAATACTTTATTCTTGTTCTAAATCTCATCAAATCACAGAAATAGTGAGCACTTGGCCAGAAAGTCACTAAAAACCTTCCACTAAAGCCCCGCCCCCAGCCACTCCTTCAGCCCCGCCCACAGAAATAAAAGTGTCCCTCTTTGGCCATTTGAGATTTTGGGAGGTTTGCTATAGACTACATATTGGCGCATCTTATCAAAGCCCGCGTTAATGCAGGGGGGTCACAGTGAGGGTCTGGATTAGGGTTAACCCAGGTACCTATATTACAGGGGGGGTAACCCTAGCCCCCCCTAGTCTAAGCGCTAACATTTCATACACTTAGAGGCATCATGGGAAGTGTAGTGGTCGGCATCTCAGACTTTAGTGCTTGCAGGGTGCTCGCTAGTCTAGGCTTCCCCGCCGATATGTGAAATCTGTGATTTGAGTGATCGTGCGCATGGTAAGGTCTGAAATCCCGGAGGAAATGTCGGGAACACCGGCTCAGTCCTGCCTTAATGATTAATCATGCCGTGATCATAAATCACAGGTCAGGGTCAAGGTCAGGGATGGCCAGAGAATCAGGACTTGTAATGCAAGTCTCAGGCAGTAGGTGGCGATCATGGTTCATATATATCACCAAGCCCTGGTAATGCCAGGGTTATATACCGCCTTTCTAAACACATATCTGTGAAATCCTACAATTAATGGCGTACTAATAAACTCCCTACTAACTGTGCAATAAGCAATCCAACAGACGACATCACTTCTTCCCACTTGTACCTGCAAGAGCCCCCCCTCTCACTCCCTTCTCTAGAGCATTCACCTCTCTCCCTCAATCTCAAACTTCAAAAAGTCCCTTAAAACTCACCTCTTTACGGAAGTGTGCTACTCATCCCGTTAGAAAACCCGTTAATTAGCCTCTAGCCAATCCCACCAGCTCTCTCTGTCCTCAAACACTGTTAGTATAGGAAGCTTACAACTCATCCATCTAGAACACACATAACAAACCTCTAGCCAATCCCAGCAGCTCTCGCTGTCCTCAAACACTGTTAGGATAGGAAGCTTACAACTCATCCATCTAGAACACACATAACTAACCTCTAGCCAATCCCAGCAGCTCTCGCTGTCCTCAAACACTGTTAGGATAGGAAGCTTACAACTCATCCATCTAGAACACACATAACTAACCTCTAGCCAATCCCAGCAGCTCTCGCTGTCCTCAAACGATGTTAGGATAGGAAGCTTACAACTCATGCAACTAGAACACACATAACTAACCTCTAGCCAATCCCACCAGCTCTCGCTGTCCTCAAACACTGTTAGGATAGGAAGCTTACAACTCATCCAACTGGAACACACATAACTAACCTCTAGCCAATTCCAGCAGCTCTCGCTGTCCTCAAACACTGTTAGGATAGGAAGCTTACAACTCATCCAACTGGAACACACATAACTAACCTCTAGCCAATCCCAGCAGCACTCGCTGTCCTCAAACACTGTTAGTATAGGAAGCTTACAACTCATCCATCTAGAACACACATAACTAACCTCTAGCCAATCCCAGCAGCTCTCGCTGTCCTCAAACACTGTTAGGATAGGAAGCTTACAACTCATCCATCTAGAACACACATAACTAACCTCTAGCCAATCCCAGCAGCTCTCGCTGTCCTCAAACAATGTTAGGATGGGAAGCTTACAACTCATGCAACTAGAACACACATAACTAACCTCTAGCCAATCCCACCAGCTCTCGCTGTCCTCAAACACTGTTGGTATAGAAAGCTTACAACTCATCCAACTGGAACACACATAACTAACCTCTAGCCAATCTCAGCAGCTCTCGCTGTCCTCAAACACTGTTAGGATAGGAAGCTTACAACTCATCCATCTAGAACACACATAACTAACCTCTAGCCAATCCCAGCAGCTCTCGCTGTCCTCAAACACTGTTAGGATAGGAAGCTTACAACTCATCCATCTACAACACACATAACTAACCTCTAGCCAATCCCAGCAGCTCTCGCTGTCCTCAAACACTGTTAGGATAGGAAGCTTACAACTCATCCATCTAGAACACACATAACTAACCTCTAGCCAATCCCAGCAGCTCTCGCTGTCCTCAAACACTGTTAGGATAGGAAGCTTACAACTCATCCATCTACAACACACATAACTAACCTCTAGCCAATCCCAGCAGCTCTCACTGTCCTCAAACACTGTTAGTATAGGAAGCTTACAACTCATGCAACTAGAACACACATAACTAACCTCTAGCCAATCCCACCAGCTCTCGCTGTCCTCAAACACTGTTAGTATAGGAAGCTTACAACTCATCCAACTGGAACACACATAATTAATCTCTGGCCAAACCCACCCAGCTCCAACCACCCCTAATACTGTTACCACCACCACCTTCCCCTTTACCTCTTCACTCACATTATGTGTCTCACCTCCCTCGCTCCCTCTAGATTGCAAGCTCTGTGTCTTTGTGTTGTTGGCCCCGGCCGGCCAGGGACACAGTGGCAGACACTCGAATCCACGCAAGAACCAGTGTCGTCGCGGAGGTTGGGGCAGGAACGCAATTTAATTCAATTTAACCCGTGCTCACTCTGGGAGTCGGTTTCATTTATCCTGCCAGACTGAGGGCGCAGAAAATGGTCCTTGCAGCGGGATCTGCATTGTAGTGGGGGGGTCCGCCATAAGCCACAGACAAGATTCATCTGTCCTGAAGGGACGCAATCCTGGTGACGCTACCGATATGTAAGGAAACGTATATCTCTCTTTTCATGCCATATATTAATCTCTATAAATCAGTGTTCAATATGTTTGTTTGTTTTATTGGCCACTCCCCTTTCTATCATTCATGATATGCCAGGACGGTCATCTGTATTTAAAGGGGCTGTGTCTGTTAATGCAAACATTGCACATACTGTGAGTGGAGATAATAAAAAATGTATAAAAACCGTGTAAGTGGAATTACAGCAAATGCATAAAATAAGAGACACGTATTTAAATGTGTCCTCCTTATGACATCACCTGTGGATTGATATGCAAATTACACATTTCCCACTGAAGTTCATTTGCATATCAAGCCACATGATGTCATAAGCTGGAGACTCCGCAGACACATTTAAAACATACCGTATTTCTCTTATGTTATGCCTCGGCTCACACAGTGTATAGATCATTTTCGATCTTTTTTTATTCACAATATAAGCAATGTTTCATTTTGCAGAATTCCTTTAAGCGGTTAATATCTGGGAGCTGCTGCTCTATATACATAGATAAATATATATATATATATATATATAAGGGTCTACTCAATAAAAAGGGAATTGCAAACTTAAGGCCAAAGTAGCTGAGTTAGAAGAAATTCTCCCATTTAGCTGCATGGGGGAATTTTTCCAGCTCGGCTACTTTGGCCTTAAGTGGGAACTTCCCTTTCTCAATTCTCTCTGTACTGAGCAGACCCTATAGACTTCCTGCTGCTTACGAGATAATAGCGTTAATCCGGTGAGTTGCTAGGTGGCAGTGCTGGGTCTGTACGATCAAGAAAACATCTTTTATCCTGGGAGAGAGCGAGGCAGAGTGATGGGGGAGCATAGAAAATGGAGAGGAGGGGGAATCAGGCTGAATGCAGAATGAGCGAAGCTCGACACTGATCATTTTTAGCCAGGCCGGGGGCGAATGAAGACCGTTTTTTTCGGGGGGTGCACAAACCACCACCTTTTCCAAATCCCAAACACATTTGTCAGTCGCAGCCTGGCTGGGGAGCACCCAGCAATCATGGAGGGGATTCTCAGGGGGGATGTCGAGGCAGCTGGGAGGATGCTGACGGAGAGCAGCAGCGATGGGACCACCGTGCAATGGGGCGAATTTCAGGGGACTGGGCGCCGGGGCAGAGAGGGGGCACAGAACGTGCTGCAGGAATGGTGGGCTGAAGGTAAGACTGACAAAGACCCTCGTCATGCAACCCGCGCACTTAGATAAATAATGCATGGATGTGGGCAGCGGCCCCCGTGGGCTGAGATATGATGGATAGAAGACCCCCGGGGGTTGGTTATACTCCCCGTATTTACACGGGTTCAAGGAGCGCGCTTTCCTCTCTATAGAGGGGTAGTATTTATTACTAAATCCGCAGTGAGGTACAATGGCGACTTCTAATATTAATCCTCTCGCGGGGGGTATGGACACTGTACACCTCTACAAGCACATGCATGGGAGGCACACGCAGGCATCTGTTTTAAATGGCTGTGTGCATGTTGTGTATGTAACTCCCGTTCGGGCTGCTCTATGGCCATGACATGAGCGTACATTGTGATCACACGGGGGCGGAAGCTGCTAATCCACCCAGTTACAGACCCTCATAAGAACCCCCCAAATCACTGCGGATGTGCAATGTGTTTATCGGTATAAAGCACACGCAGTTAAATCTCCGGTTATCACGACACGGTCTCTAGCTCTTTTGCCCCCACAACAGAGAGCTACACTTTATCACCAGTCTACCTGTGCTCAAGTATGGAGAACCTCGATTCCTGCGCACAGGGGGGTACTTCCAAATGGATTAGTTTATCTGAGTGTATGTTCATGGGTCAGTCTTTCCTAGGACCAAAGTGTACTAATGACAGTGACATGTTTATGGGTCAGTCCTTCCTATGGCCAAAGTGTACTAATGACAGTGACATGTTTATTGGTCAGTCTTTCCTAGGACCAAAGTGTACTAATGACAGTGACATGTTTATGGGTCAGTCCTTCCTAGGGCCAAAGTGTACTAATGACAGTGACATGTTTATGGGTCAGTCCTTCCTAGGACCAAAGTGTACTAATGACAGTGACATGTTTATGGGTCAGTCCTTCCTAGGGCCAAAGTGTACTAATGACAGTGACATGTTTATGGGTCAGTCCTTCCTAGGACCAAAGTGTACTAATGACAGTGACATGTTTATGGGTCAGTCCTTCCTAGGACCAAAGTGTACTAATGACAGTGACATGTTTATGGGTCAGTCCTTCCTAGGGCCAAAGTGTACTAATGACAGTGACATGTTTATGGGTCAGTCCTTCCTAGGGCCAAAGTGTACTAATGACAGTGACATGTTTATGGGTCAGTCCATCCTAGGGCCAAAGTGTACTAATGACAGTGACATGTTTATGGGTCAGTCCTTCCTAGGATCAAAGTGTACTAATGACAGTGACATGTTTATGGTTAAGTCCGTCCTAGTGCCAAAGTGTACTAATGACAGTGACATGTTTATGGGTCAGTCCTTCCTAGGGCCAAAGTGTACTAATGACAGTGACATGTTTATGGGTCAGTCCTTCCTAGGACCAAAGTGTACTAATGACAGTGACATGTTTATGGGTCAGTCCTTCCTAGGGCCAAAGTGTACTAATGACAGTGACATGTTTATGGGTCAGTCCTTCCTAGGACCAAAGTGTACTAATGACAGTGACATGTTTATGGGTCAGTCCTTCCTAAGACCAAAGTGTACTAATGACAGTGACATGTTTATGGGTCAGTCCTTCCTAGGGCCAAAGTGTACTAATGACAGTGACATGTTTATGGGTCATTCCTTCCCTGGATCAACGTGTACTAATGACAGTGACATGTTTATGGGTCAGTCCTACCTAGGATCAAAGTGTACTAATGACAGTGACATGTTTATGGGTCAGTCCTTCCTAGAACCAAAGTGTACTAATGACAGCTACATGTTTATGGGTCAGTCCTTCCTAGGACCAAAGTGTACTAATGACAGTGACATGTTTATGGGTCAGTCCTTCCTAGAACCAAAGTGTACTAATGACAGTGACATGTTTATGGGTCAGTCCTTCCTAGGGCCAAAGTGTACTAATGACAGTGACATGTTTATGGGTCAGTCCTTCCTAGGACCAAAGTGTACGAATTACAGTGACATGTTTATGGGTTAGTCCTTCCTAGGGCCAAAGTGTACTAATGACAGTGATGTGTTAATGGGCCAGTCCTTCCTAGGACCAAAGTGTACAAATGACAGTGACATGTTTATAACTCTCTCTCTGTTTAAAGACAGTTGGGAGGCATTCAGAGATTGTGACAATGAAGAGACTGATACCCACGGTACTCCAATGTCACAACATGATGGGCAGTGGTGGTGTGAAGACAGCACAGTGTTGTGTACAGGACCAACACACCAACCTATAGACACAGTAAGTATTTTAGTATGTGTGAGCTGGGGTGGATTGGGGTCGAACAAACTTTGAAGTCTATGTATAAAGAGTAATTCTGGGGCAACATTCTAAACATGATGTCATCAGCAGGAACATTCCATTGGTTGCCATGGTGACTGCCCCAGGCTCTTCATGCACAAACCCCAATATAGTCGAATGTAATTTATATTACAGATGAGTGGCAGAGGTGGGGAAAGCATATGTAGCCCCCTTTAAAGAAAAAAGGCGCTACATTTTATTTTACAAATGAGCTTTGATGTTTGGCCACAAATCTCTCCTGTATATGTGAATCCCAGCTCGGTGGTACATGCATTTAATATATTTACTGTATTGTTTATTCCTTGGTGTTTCAGAGCCGCCTGGATCAGGTTTTTGAAAGCTGTTTCCCTTCACACTCTCTCCCAGTGATAGAAGATTATATAAAACCCTTGAACCCTTTATTGTGTATAGCAGGAGGCCACTCAAACAGCCCACATACACGGTACGTATATACTGGGGGGGGGGGGGGAGAAATCCAGTCTCTGCTCCTGTGCATCTAAAGCTGGGAGAAAGCTGTGAAATGCGTCAGAACTTTCTAACAAATAGTAACGCTGCATTATCCGCATGTGGAATCTCTTTACCGGCGTATCCTGTATAGGACCATGGGTCTGACTGAGTGTCATGGGATATGGAGTTCCCAAACATCTGCACACTATTGTTCATTTTACTTGTGATGAATTTCCACTCTACACCTAGCACAATTAAGATACATCAATAAGTGCAATTAAATCCACTGGTTCATTAATACCAAACAGACCGAGTTTGTTTGTTTACCATCTCCTTCTACCACCGGAGATGTTGTGGGTTTAACCCTTCTCATATCGTTTCACTGATTTTGGTGGGGTCTCTGGGATAAACTAGTCTGCTCTTGTTCAGCTGAAGCCATCTTTTCTTGGCAAAGTGTTATTATTTGTTGGCATCTCTCTGCTTATGAATTAAAATGCCCTGCAATAATAATAATAATAATAATAATAATAAAGTTCCATTAGCTGAGAGGCGGCTGTTTCCCCCGAAAATATTTTGAGATACGCAGTGTATAATGTGAATGAAAGGCAACAGATCCGTCTTGGAATTGGCCCTTTAATATTCAGCTTTGTTTGGCATTTAATTAAAGGAACCATCTAGTCCCCAAACTCACTTTGGTGCAGGATGAAGATCACTGCTTGTATAGTGCACTATAATGCAGGCATTCTGCATAAATCAAATTTTTTATACACTGAGCATGTATCAGTTTTATTTCATTTAGTCAGTTCTTCTGCTGCTCTTTTGGTGGGATAGAAAACATTGTGTGGGACCTAAATGACCTTGCTCTTGTACATATAGGATCCCCTAAAAGAGAAAACTGACTTTTACTCTAAGCTCTTGTGGGCAGTCATGGGTTCTTACAAACTGGAAGATGCATTTTGGACCCCAGACAGTCCCTTTAATTGTACTCTTTTTGATTGCTGTCCCTTCAGGTTAGGAAGCTGCTTCTTGGGGGCAGCATGCGACCAGCAGGTACAGTGCAAATTTGAAGCATCCAGACTGCACAATTCCTACCTCTCATCCCTTCACATTGACCCTCATGATAAGGTAAGAGGAAAAACAACTGCTTGACCATTTATTAAAGAAGGGCTTAGAATATGGGTGGAGCTCTGAAACGCGTGGGGATCTGTAAGACAAATGTGTGGGCTGTATAAGAAACGCGCAGGGCCTGTGGGAGAAATACGTGGATGGTATTAGAAAATGTGTGGGTTCTGTTGGAGAGATATACATGGATGGTATTAGAAAACGCGTGGGTTCTGTCAGAGAGATATACATGGATGGTATTAGAAAATGTGTGGGTTCTGTGGGAGAGATAGACATGGATGGGATTACAAAACGCGTGGGATCTGTCAGAGAGATATACATGGATGGTATTAGAAAATGTGTGGGTTCTGTGGGAGAGATAGACATGGATGGTATTAGAAAACGCGTGGGTTCTGTGGGAGAGATAGACATGGATGGTATTAGAAAACGCGTGGGTTCTGTGGGAGAGATATACGTGGATGGTATTAGAAAACACGTGGGTTCTGTGGGAGAGATAGACATGGATGGTATTAGAAAACGTGTGGGTTCTGTGGGAGAGATATACATGGATGGTATTACAAAACGCGTGGGTTCTGTGGGAGAGATATACATGGATGGCATTAGAAAACGTGTGGGTTCTGTGGGAGAGATAGACATGGATGGTATTAGAAAACGCGTGGGTTCTGTGGGAGAGATATACATGGATGGTATTAGAAAACGCGTGGGTTCTGTCAGAGAGATATACATGGATGGTATTAGAAAACGCGTGGGTTCTGTCAGAGAGATATACATGGATGGTATTAGAAAACGCGTGGGTTCTGTGGGAGAGATACATGGATGGTATTAGAAAACGCATGGGTTCTGTGGGAGAGATAGACATGGATGGTATAAGAAAACGTGTGGGTTCTGTGGGAGAGATATACATGGATGGTATTAGAAAACATGTGGGTTCTGTGGGAGAGATACATGGATGGTATTAGAAAACGCGTGGGTTCTGTGGGAGAGATAGACATGGATGGTATTAGAAAACGCGTGGGTTCTGTGGGAGAGATAGACATGGATGGTATTAGAAAACGCGTGGGTTCTGTGGGAGAGATATACATGGATGGTATTAGAAAACGCGTGGGTTCTGTGGGAGAGATATACATGGATGATATAAAACACGTGGGTTCTGTGGGAGAATTTCGTGGGTGATATTAGAAAATACGCAGGGCTCTGTGAGAGAAATGAGTGGGCTTATGTGGAATAAATTCATGGATGATTTTAGAAAACATGTGGGGTCTGTGGGAGAAATGCGTGGGGGATATTGGTATACGCGTGCAGTGTTTTGGGAGAAATGCGTGGGGGATATTGGTATACGCGTGTGGTATTTTGGGAGAAATGCGTGGGGGATATTGGTATACACGTGCAGTGTTTTGGGAGAAATGCGTGGGGGATATTGGTATACGCGTGCAGTGTTTTGTGGGAAATGGGTGGGGGATATTGTAGACGCGTGCGGTGCTGTGAGCAAAATGTGTGGGTGATATTGGTATACGCGGTCGGTTCTTTAGTAGAAATGCGTGGGGGATATTGGTATATGCGTGCGGTGATGTGAGGGAATTTCTTGGGGGATATTGGTATACATGGGTATATATGGGTGATGTGAGGGAAATGCGATGGGTTCTGGGGGACAAATGAATTAGACCCGTGCCAGAGTGACCTTGAGAGTTTATGATGACAAAATGAAATAGCCAGGGTTTGCCCATCTTTTCCTATTTCCCTGCAGATAACTCCTCACAAGGCCAAGTTCCTAACCACCTCCCCAGCACTCAAAGAGAAACAGCAAAGCCACAGAATGGGCGCATCTGTCACCAAGGAAGCAGAACTGAAACTTATGAAGGTGAGAAGTCATGAAGGTATAGAGAGAGCAAGACTGGTAAGATCTCCCCTAGAGTATTGTGATCAGTTCTATAGAGCAGATCCCCAGGAGGACATAGAGAGGGAGTGATAGCACTTTATAGATCACTGGTAAAATCTCACCTAGAGTATTGTGATCAGTTCTATAGAGCAGATCCCCAGGAGGACATAGAGAGGGAGTGATAGCACTTTATAGATCCCTGGTAAGATCTCACCTAGAGTATTGTGATCAGTTCTATAGAGCAGATCCCCAGGAGGACATAGAGAGGGAGTGATAGCACTTTATAGATCACTGGTAAGATCTCACCTAGAGTATTGTGATCAGTTCTATAGAGCAGATCCCCAGGAGGACATAGAGAGGGGGTGATAGCACTGTATAGATCACTGGTAAGATCTCACCTAGAGTATTGTGATCAGTTCTATAGAGCAGATACCCAGGAGGACATAGAGAGGGAGTGATAGCACTTTATAGATCACTGGTAAGATCTCACCTAGAGTATTGTGATCAGTTCTATAGAGCAGATCCCCAGGAGGACATAGAGAGGGGGTGCTAGCACTTTATAGATCACTGGTAAGATCTCACCTAGAGTATTGTGTTCAGTTCTATAGAGCAGATCCCCAGGAGGACATAGAGAGGGAGTGATAGCACTTTATAGATCACTGGTAAGATCTCACCTAGAGTATTGTGTTCAGTTCTATAGAGCAGATCCCCAGGAGGACATAGAGAGGGAGTGATAGCACTTTATAGATCACTGGTAAGATCTCACCTAGAGTATTGTGTTCAGTTCTATAGAGCAGATCCCCAGGAGGACATAGAGAGGGAGTGATAGCACTTTATAGATCACTGGTAAGATCTCACCTAGAGTATTGTGATCAGTTCTATAGAGCAGATCCCCTGGAGGACATAGAGAGGGAGTGATAGCACTTTATAGATCACTGGTATGATCTCACCTAGAGTATTGTGATCAGTTCTATAGAGCAGATCCCCAGGAGGACATAGAGAGGGAGTGATAGCACTTTATAGATCACTGGTAAGATCTCACCTAGAGTATTGTGATCAGTTCTATAGAGCAGATCCCCTGGAGGACATAGAGAGGGAGTGATAGCACTTTATAGATCACTGGTAAGATCTCATCTAGAGTATTGTGTTCAGTTCTATAGAGCAGATCCCCAGGAGGACATAGAGAGGGAGTGATAGCACTTTATAGATCACTGGTAAGATCTCACCTAGAGTATTGTGATCAGTTCTATAGAGCAGATCCCCAGGAGGACATAGAGAGGGAGTGATAGCACTTTATAGATCCCTGGTAAGATCTCACCTAGAGTATTGTGTTCAGTTCTATAGAGCAGATCCCCAGGAGGACATAGAGAGGGAGTGATAGCACTTTATAGATCACTGGTAAGATCTCACCTAGAGTATTGTGATCAGTTCTATAGAGCAGATCCCCTGGAGGACATAGAGAGGGAGTGATAGCACTTTATAGATCACTGGTATGATCTCACCTAGAGTATTGTGATCAGTTCTATAGAGCAGATCCCCAGGAGGACATAGAGAGGGAGTGATAGCACTTTATAGATCACTGGTAAGATCTCACCTAGAGTATTGTGATCAGTTCTATAGAGCAGATCCCCTGGAGGACATAGAGAGGGAGTGATAGCACTTTATAGATCACTGGTAAGATCTCACCTAGAGTATTGTGTTCAGTTCTATAGAGCAGATCCCCAGGAGGACATAGAGAGGGAGTGATAGCACTTTATAGATCACTGGTAAGATCTCACCTAGAGTATTGTGATCAGTTCTATAGAGCAGATCCCCTGGAGGACATAGAGAGGGAGTGATAGCACTTTATAGATCACTGGTATGATCTCACCTAGAGTATTGTGATCAGTTCTATAGAGCAGATCCCCAGGAGGACATAGAGAGGGAGTGATAGCACTTTATAGATCACTGGTAAGATCTCACCTAGAGTATTGTGATCAGTTCTATAGAGCAGATCCCCTGGAGGACATAGAGAGGGAGTGATAGCACTTTATAGATCACTGGTAAGATCTCATCTAGAGTATTGTGTTCAGTTCTATAGAGCAGATCCCCAGGAGGACATAGAGAGGGAGTGATAGCACTTTATAGATCACTGGTAAGATCTCACCTAGAGTATTGTGATCAGTTCTATAGAGCAGATCCCCAGGAGGACATAGTGAGGGAGTCATAGCACTTTATAGATCACTGGTAAGATCTCACCTAGAGTATTGTGTTCAGTTCTATAGAGCAGATCCCCAGGAGGACATAGAGAGGGAGTGATAGCACTTTATAGATCACTGGTAAGATCTCACCTAGAGTATTGTGATCAGTTCTATAGAGCAGATCCCCTGGAGGACATAGAGAGGGAGTGATAGCACTTTATAGATCACTGGTATGATCTCACCTAGAGTATTGTGATCAGTTCTATAGAGCAGATCCCCAGGAGGACATAGAGAGGGAGTGATAGCACTTTATAGATCACTGGTAAGATCTCACCTAGAGTATTGTGATCAGTTCTATAGAGCAGATCCCCTGGAGGACATAGAGAGGGAGTGATAGCACTTTATAGATCACTGGTAAGATCTCACCTAGAGTATTGTGTTCAGTTCTATAGAGCAGATCCCCAGGAGGACATAGAGAGGGAGTGATAGCACTTTATAGATCACTGGTAAGATCTCACCTAGAGTATTGTGATCAGTTCTATAGAGCAGATCCCCTGGAGGACATAGAGAGGGAGTGATAGCACTTTATAGATCACTGGTATGATCTCACCTAGAGTATTGTGATCAGTTCTATAGAGCAGATCCCCAGGAGGACATAGAGAGGGAGTGATAGCACTTTATAGATCACTGGTAAGATCTCACCTAGAGTATTGTGATCAGTTCTATAGAGCAGATCCCCTGGAGGACATAGAGAGGGAGTGATAGCACTTTATAGATCACTGGTAAGATCTCATCTAGAGTATTGTGTTCAGTTCTATAGAGCAGATCCCCAGGAGGACATAGAGAGGGAGTGATAGCACTTTATAGATCACTGGTAAGATCTCACCTAGAGTATTGTGATCAGTTCTATAGAGCAGATCCCCAGGAGGACATAGTGAGGGAGTCATAGCACTTTATAGATCACTGGTAAGATCTCACCTAGAGTATTGTGTTCAGTTCTATAGAGCAGATCCCCAGGAGGACATAGAGAGGGAGTGATAGCACTTTATAGATCACTGGTAAGATCTCACCTAGAGTATTGTGATCAGTTCTATAGAGCAGATCCCCTGGAGGACATAGAGAGGGAGTGATAGCACTTTATAGATCACTGGTATGATCTCACCTAGAGTATTGTGATCAGTTCTATAGAGCAGATCCCCAGGAGGACATAGAGAGGGAGTGATAGCACTTTATAGATCACTGGTAAGATCTCACCTAGAGTATTGTGATCAGTTCTATAGAGCAGATCCCCTGGAGGACATAGAGAGGGAGTGATAGCACTTTATAGATCACTGGTAAGATCTCATCTAGAGTATTGTGTTCAGTTCTATAGAGCAGATCCCCAGGAGGACATAGAGAGGGAGTGATAGCACTTTATAGATCACTGGTAAGATCTCACCTAGAGTATTGTGATCAGTTCTATAGAGCAGATCCCCAGGAGGACATAGTGAGGGAGTCATAGCACTTTATAGATCACTGGTAAGATCTCACCTAGAGTATTGTGTTCAGTTCTATAGAGCAGATCCACAGGAGGACATAGAGAGGGAGTGATAGCACTTTATAGATCACTGGTAAGATCTCACCTAGAGTATTGTGATCAGTTCTATAGAGCAGATCCCCAGGAGGACATAGAGAGGGAGTGATAGCACTTTATAGATCACTGGTAAGATCTCACCTAGAGTATTGTGATCAGTTATATAGAGCAGATCCCCAGGAGGACATAGAGAGGGAGTGATAGCACTTTATAGATCACTGGTAAGATCTCACCTAGAGTCAGGGCCGCCACCAGGAATTTCAGGGCCCCATACTGAACACATTTTCTGGGCCCCCTACAACATAGAGTATTGTGTTCAGTTCAGTTATGATGTGTGGTTATCAATAGTATTTGTTATGATGTGTGGGCACAGCTCATAGAAAGCAAAGATCTAAACAACATGTCCGCCCCCTGATAGAGCTATACAGAGCAAAGATTCTAAACAACATGTCTGCCCCTGATAGAGCTATACAGAGCAAAGATTCTAAACAACATGTCCACCCCTGATAGAGCTATACAGAGGAAAGATTCTAAACAACATGTCTGCCCCCTGATAGAGCTATACAGAGCAAACATTCCAAACAACATGTCCACCCCCTGATAGAGCTATACAGAGCAAAGATTCTAAACAACATGTCCGCCCCCTGATAGAGCTATACAGAGCAAAGATTCTAAACAACATGTCCGCCCCTGATAGAGCTATATAGAGCAAAGATTCTAAACAACATGTTGGGCCTCTGATAGAGCTATACAGAGCAAAGATTCTAAACAACATGTCCGCCCCTGATAGAGCTATATAGAGTAAAGATTCTAAACAACATGTTGGGCCTCTGATAGAGCTATACAGAGCAAAGATTCTAAACAACATGTCCGTCCCCTGATAGAGCTATACAGAGCAAAGATTCTAAACAACATGTCCGCCCCTGATAGAGCTATACAGAGCAAACATTCCAAACAACATGTCTGCCCCCTGATAGAGCTATACAGAGCAAAGATTGTAAACAACATGTCCTCCCCCTGATAGAGCTATACAGAGCAAAGATTC
This sequence comes from Pelodytes ibericus, assembly GCA_036172795.1. Classification (NCBI taxonomy): domain Eukaryota; kingdom Metazoa; phylum Chordata; class Amphibia; order Anura; family Pelodytidae; genus Pelodytes; species Pelodytes ibericus. The sequence continues at coordinate 6,662,609 of CM069861.1, read as the reverse complement.
TAAACAACATGTCCGCCCCTGATAGAGCTATACAGAGCAAACATTCCAAACAACATGTCTGCCCCCTGATAGAGCTATACAGAGCAAAGATTCTAAACAACATGTCCGCCCCCTGATAGAGCTATACACAGCAAAGATTCTAAACAACATGTCCGCCCCCTGATAGAGCTATACAGAGCAAAGATTCTAATCAGCATGTCCGCCCCCTGATAGAGCTATACAGAGCAAAGATTCTAAACAACATGTCCGCCCCCTGATAGAGCTATACAGAGAGAAGAGGGCTTAATAAGGTGCTTTATTTGTATTATTTCATTAAAGTGTTTCTATATAAAATGTCTACATTATTCTGCTGACAAGTCGTCTGTAACCTTTTCTAGAAACTGTGATGTAATGGGAGCAAATAGACTTTGTTTCCATGTCCATTGAGGGGGAAGGAGAATGGGAATTTGGGGAAAATGTAAAGAATGTAATATTTGCAGCTTTTGCATTATTATATATTATTTGGTCCCACACTGAATGATCATGTTTCTTGGAATCTAAAGTCCAGTTTATTCAGACAATTGTCCTGATAGGTCACTAGTCACTAGGGACATTATTGGAGGAAGAGGAGATTGAACGTGGAATGTCTAACAGAAAGCCAAAATTGCTATCATTCAACTGTGATCTTAAAGGGCCGGTATCTCCGGAACATTGTATTTACTATGAACGTAGAGCATTGAAAATGATCTGTACATTGTGTTAGTAAAATACTGCCTAAATTAGGAGAAATGTGTGTTTAAATGTGTCTGCTCTCCTGCTTATGACATTCACAGTAATATCAATATTCAGGTGTTTAGAATTCCCTGCTATCCCATCTTTGTTGAATAGAGCCCTAGCTGTGGATCCCCTGCCTCTTTGTTTCCAGGTCTGTATTAAGCACCTAGTGGATCTTATTCAGTATAACTGCCTCTGTCATCTTCCATATAAGCATTATTATAACACCAGCCAATCACAGTGCAGCCCTTATAATAATACCTGTGCTCTCATTGGTGGGGCTCACATGGCAGTCATTGGCTGTGAGCTGGGAAGGTAGGGAGTTAAGGGAAGGGAGGGGCTTGTTTGAGTGACAGTCAGAGTGGTAATAAACAGTCCCATACCAGCTGTAACTGGTCAGTAGGGGGGAGTCCCTTAACTCTATGCATGCCAAACCTCCCATCCCCCAGCGGTGACTCATGCAATGTTCTAGGTCTGTCCCCAACCTCCATATCTTATTATTTCTATATTTATTACACATGGGTCTCAGTACTGTCCATTCATTACTGCAGAGTCCATTAAAGGACAGCTGGGATTACAATAAGAAAGATAAATACTAATCAAATAATGTTTGTATAAAAATCATAATCTATCAATTTAAAATCAGATGATTTAGTAATAAAGGGCTGTATTAGAGAGCTATCACTCCCCCTCTATGTGCTCCTGGGGATCTGCTCTATAGAACTGATCACAATACTCTAGGTGAGATCTTACCAGTGATCTATAAAGTGCTATCACACCCTCTCTATGTCCTCCTGGGGATCTGCTCTATAGATCTGATCACAATACTCTAGGTGAGATCTTACCAGTGATCTATAAAGTGCTATCACTCTCTCTCTATGTCCTCCTGGGGATCTGCTCTATAGAACTGAACACAGTACTCTAGGTGAGATCTTACCAGTGATCTATAAAGTGCTATCACTCCCTCTCTATGTCCTCCTGGGGATCTGCTCTATAGAACTGAAAACAATACTCTAGGTGAGATCTTACCAGTGATCTATAAAGTGCTATCATTCCCTCTCTATGTCCTCCTGGGGATCTGCTCTATAGAACTGAACACAGTACTCTAGGTGAGATCTTACCAGTGATCTATAAAGTGCTATCACTCCCTCTCTATGTCCTCCTGGGGATCTGCTCTATAGAACTGATCACAATACTCTAGGTAAGATCTTACCAGTGATCTATAAAGTGCTATCACTCCCTCTCTATGTCCTCCTGGGGATCTGCTCTATAGAACTGATCACACTACACTAGGTGAGATCTTACCAGTGATCTATAAAGTGCTATCACTCCCTCTCTATGTCCTCCTGGGGATCTGCTCTATAGAACTGAACACAGTACTCTAGGTGAGATCTTACCAGTGATCTATAAAGTGCTATCACTCCCTCTCTATATCCTCCTGGGGATCTGCTCTATAGAACTGATCACAATACTCTAGGTAAGATCTTACCAGTGATCTATAAAGTGCTATCACTCCCTCTCTATGTCCTCCAGGGGATCTGCTCTATAGAACTGAACACAATACTCTAGGTGAGATCTTACCAGTGATCTATAAAGTGCTATCACTCCCTCTCTATGTCCTCCTGGGGATCTGCTCTATAGAACTGATCACAATACTCTAGGTGAGATCTTACCAGTGATCTATAAAGTGCTATCACTCCCTTTCTATGTCCTCCTGGGATCTGCTCTATAGAACTGATCACAATACTCTAGATGAGATCTTACCAGTGATCTATAAAGTGCTATCACTCCCTCTCTATGTCCTCCAGGGGATCTGCTCTATAGAACTGAACACAATACTCTAGGTGAGATCTTACCAGTGATCTATAAAGTGCTATCACTCCCTCTCTATGTCCTCCTGGGGATCTGCTCTATAGAACTGATCACAATACTCTAGGTGAGATCTTACCAGTGATCTATAAAGTGCTATCACTCCCTTTCTATGTCCTCCTGGGATCTGCTCTATAGAACTGATCACAATACTCTAGGTGAGATCTTACCAGTGATCTATAACATGCTATCACTCCCTCTCTATGTCCTCCTGGGGATCTGCTCTATAGAACTGAACACAATTCTCTAGGTGAGATCTTACCAGTGATCTATAAAGTGCTATCACTCCCTCTCTATGTCCTCCTGGGGATCTGCTCTATAGAACTGATCACAATACTCTAGGTGAGATATTACCAGTGATCTATAAAGTGCTATCACTCCCTCTGTATGTCCTCCTGGGGATCTGCTCTATAGAACTGAACACAATACTCTAGGTGAGATCTTACCAGTGATCTATAAAGTGCTATCATTCCCTCTGTATGTCCTCCTGGGGATCTGCTCTATAGAACTGACCACAATACTCTAGGTGAGATCTTACCAGTGATCTATAAAGTGCTATCACTCCCTTTCTATGTCCTCCTGGGATCTGCTCTATAGAACTGATCACAATACTCTAGGTGAGATCTTACCAGTGATCTATAAAGTGCTATCACTCCCTCTCTATGTCCTCCTGGGGATCTGCTCTATAGAACTGAACACAATACTCTAGGTGAGATCTTACCAGTGATCTATAAAGTGCTATCACTCCCTCTGTATGTCCTCCTGGGGATCTGCTCTATAGAACTGAACACAGTACTCTAGGTGAGATCTTACCAGTGATCTATAAAGTGCTATCACTCCCTCTCTATGTCCTCCTGGGATCTGCTCTATAGAACTGATCACAATACTCTAGGTGAGATCTTACCAGTGATCTATAAAGTGCTATCACTCCCTCTGTATGTCCTCCTGGGGATCTGCTCTATAGAACTGAACACAGTACTCTAGGTGAGATCTTACCAGTGATCTATAAAGTGCTATCACTCCCTCTCTATGTCCTCCTGGGATCTGCTCTATAGAACTGATCACAATACTCTAGGTGAGATCTTACCAGTGATCTATAAAGTGCTATCACTCTCTCTCTATGTCCTCCTGTGGATCTGCTCTATAGAACTGATCACAATACTCTAGGTGAGATCTTACCAGTGATCTATAAAGTGCTATCACTCCCTCTCTATGTCCTCCTGGGGATCTGCTCTATAGAACTGAACACAATACTCTAGGGGAGATCTTACCAGTGATCCATAATGTGCTATCACTCCCTCTCTATGTCCTCCTGTAGATCTGATTGATATAGCTGAGCAGGTGGTGTGATCTGTGCATTGAAGGTATAGGGTGAGCTATAGCCAGGCTGCAGACAGATAATCATTGGGAGGTTTGAGAGTTGCTATATGGTGGTCAGTATTCCCTTTCTATAAATACAGTTTTGCTTTCACAGATCCTACGTGAATTGAGTCAGTATGTTCTCACTGGTTTTCTTACCCTTGTTTGCTGTCTCTTCCCATCATGCTGTCTGTGACTCTCCCAACCTGTCTGATTCATACTTTCCCCTCTCTTACAATCCCTGCACATGTCTTTTTAATGCTTCCCCACTCTTTCTGTCCCTCCCCGGCACTCTCTTCTCCTCCCCCACTCTTTCTGTCCCTCCCCTGCAGTCTCTGCTCCTCCCCCACTCTTTCTGTCCCTCCCCGGCACTCTCTGCTCCTCCCCCACTCTTTCTGTCCCTCCCCGGCACTCTCTGCTCCTCCCCCACTCTTTCTGTCCCTCCCCTGCAGTCTCTGCTCCTCCCCCACTCTTTCTGTCCCTCCCCTGCAGTCTCTGCTCCTCCCCCACTCTTTCTGTCCCTCCCCGGCACTCTCTGCTCCTCCCCCACTCTTTCTGTCCCTCCCCAGCAGTCTCTGCTCCTCCCCCACTCTTTCTGTCCCTCCCCTGTAGTCTCTGCTCCTCCCCCACTCTTTTTGTCCCTCCCTTGCAGGCTCTGCTCCTCCCCCACTCTTTCTGTCCCTCCCCGGCACTCTCTGCTCCTCCCCCACTCTTTATGTCCCTCCTCTGCAGTCTCTGCTCCTCCCCCACTCTTTCTGTCCCTCCCCTGCACTCTCTGTCTCTTCCCCACTCTTTCTGTCCCTCCCACACTCTTTCTGTCCCTTCCCGGCAGTCACTGCTCCTCCCCCACTCTTTCTGTCCCTCCCCGGAAGTCTCTGCTCCTCCTCCACTCTTTCTGTCCCTCCCCTGCAGTCTCTGCTCCTCCCCCACTCTTTCTGTCCCTCCCCTGCACTCTCTGTCTCTTCCCCACTCTTTCTGTCCCTCCCTTGTGCTCCCTGTCCCGCCCCTGTGCTCCCTGTCCCTCCCCCACTCTTTCTGTCCCTCCCCGGCACTCTCTGCTCCTCCCCCACTCTTTCTGTCCCTCCCCTGCAGTCTCTGCTCTTCCCCCACTCTTTCTGTCCCTCCCCGGCACTCTGCTCCTCCCCCACTCTTTCTGTCCCTCCCCGGCAGTCTCTGCTCCTCCTCCACTCTTTCTGTCCCTCCCCTGCAGTCTCTGCTCCTCCCCCACTCTTTCTGTCACTCCCTTGTGCTCCCTGTCCCTCCCCCACTCTTTATGTCCCTCCCCGGCACTCTCTGCTCCTCCCCCACTCTTTCTGTCCCTCCCTTGTGCTCCCTGTCCCGCCCCTGTGCTCCCTGTTCCTCCCTCACTTTATTTGTCCCCCCCTCTGCTCTCTGTCCCTATCTCACTTTATTTGTCCTGCCCCTGTGCTCCCTGTCCCTCCCCCACTTTATCTGTCCCGCCCCTGCGCTCCATGTCCCTCCCCCCACTTTATTTGTCCCGCCCTTGCTCTGACTCTTGCCCTCTCTGCACTCTTTTTGTCAGGTCGCCTCCGTGTCAGTCCATGTGAGCGGTTTCAGCCCCTGCCACCATCTACAGTCCCTGTTCCAGCACTGGAGTCCTGCGCAGGGGAAGCCGCGGCTGAAGTTGGCGTATGAGTTAAAGCGCAGTCTGCTCGTCTAGCAGCGAACAAACGCTGAGCGGAAACCGGGGTTTTTTGTCACAGAAAATTATATTTTCTAAAATAAATGATAGTGATTAACGTGTGCGGGCCTCTTTATTACTCTGACCTCTGTATTGTACTCAGTATATCAAACTCTGACCTCTGTATTGTACTCAGGATAACACACCCTGACCTCTGTATTGTACTCAGTATATCACACCCTGACCTCTGTATTGTACTCAGTATATCACACTCTGACCTCTGTATTGTACTCAGGATAACACACCCTGACCTCTGTATTGTACTCAGTATATCACACCCTGACCTCTGTATTGTACTCAGTATATCACACTCTGACCTCTGTATTGTACTCAGGATAACACACCCTGACCTCTGTATTGTACTCAGTATATCACACCCTGACCTCTGTATGGTACTCAGTATATCACGCCCTGACCTCTGTATGGTACTCAGTATAACACACCCTGACCTCTGTATTGTACTCAGTATATCACACCCTGACATCTGTATTGTACTCAGTATATCACACCGTGACCTCTGTATTGTACTCAGTATATCACACCCTGACCTCTGTATTGTACTCAGTATATCACACTCTGATCTCTGTATGGTACTCAGGATATCACACCCTGACCTCTGTATTGTACTCAGTATAGCACACCCTGACCTCTGTATTGTACTCAGGATAACACACCCTCACCTCTCTATTGTACTCAGTATATCACGCCCTGACCTCTGTATTGTACTCAGGATAACACACCCTGACCTCTATATTGTTCTCAGTATAGCACACTCTGACCTCTGTATTGTACTCGGTATCACACCCTGACCTCTGTATTGTACTCACTATATCACACCCTAACCTCTGTATTATACTCAGTACATCACACCCTGACCTCTGTATTATACTCAGTACATCACACCCTGACCTCTGTATTGTACTCAGTATATCACACCCTGACCTCTGTATTGTACTCAGGATAACACACCTTGGCCTCTGTATTTACTCAGTATATCACACCCTGACCTCTGTATTGTACTCAGTATATCACACACTGACCTCTGTATTGTACTCTCTATAGCATACCCTGACCTCTGTATTATACTCAGTACAGCACACCCTGACCTCTGTATGGTACTCAGTACATCACACCCTGACCTCTGTATTGTACTCAGTATATCACACTCTGACCTCTGTATTGTACTCAGTATATCACACCCTGACCTCTGTATTGTACTCACAATATCACACCCTGACCTCTGTATTGTACTCAGTACAGCACACCCTGACCTTTGTATTATACTCAGTATAGCACACCCTGACCTCTGTATTGTACTCAGTATATCACACCCTGACCTCTGATTTGTACTCAGTATAACACACCCTGACCTCTGTATTGTACTCAGCATAACACACCCTGACCTCTGTATTGTACTCAGTATATCACACCCTGGCCTCGGTATTGTTCTCAGTATAGCACACTCTGACCTCTGTATGGTACTCAGTATCACATCCTGACCTCTGTATTGTACTCAGTATATCACACCCTGACCTCTGCATTGCATTCAGTATAGCACACACTGACCTCTGTATTGTACCTCACTGTAGCACTTAGTATAGCATTGTACCACACACTGTATCACACAACCTGACCTCTGTATTGTATCACACACTGTATCACACAACCTGACCTCTGTATTGTATCACACACTATAACACCCCCTGACCTCTGTATTGTATCACACACTATAATACCCCCGACCTCTGTATTGTATGACACACTGTATCACACCCTTCTGACCTCTGTATTGTATCACACACTGTACTGTATCACAAAACCTGACCTCTGTATTGTATCACACACTGTATCACACACCATGAACTCTGTATTGTATCACACACTGTACTGTATCACAAAACCTGACCTCTGTATTGTATCACACACTGTATCACACACCATGAACTCTGTATTGTATCACACACTGTACTGTATCACAAAACCTGACCTCTGTATTGTATCACACACTATAACACCCCCTGACCTCTGTATTGTATTACACACTATAACACCCCCATGACCTCTGTATTGTATCACACCCTGTATGACACCCCTGTATGACACCCCCTAACCTCTGTATTGTATCACACACTATAACACCCCCTGACCTCTGTATTGTATGACACCCCCTGACCTCTGTATTGTATTACACACTATAACACCCCCTGACCTCTGTATTGTATCACACACTATAACACCCCCTGACCTCTGTATTGTATCACACACTAAAACACCCCCTGACCTCAGTATTGTATCACACCCTGTATCACACCCCTGACCTCTGTATTGTATCACACCCTGTATCACACCCCCTGACCTCTGTATTGTATCACACCCTGTATCACACCCCCTGACCTCTGTATTGTATCACACCCTGTATCACACCACCTGACCTCTGTATTGTATCACACCCCCTGACCTCTGTATTGTATCACACCCTGTATCACACCCCCTGACCTCTGTATTGTATCACACCCCCTGACCTCTGTATTGTATCACACCCCCTGACCTCTGTATTGTATCACACCCCCTGACCTCTGTATTGTATCACACCCCTTGACCTCTGTATTGTATCACACCCCCTGACCTCTGTATTGTATCACACCCTGTATCACACCCCCTGACCTCTGTATTGTATCACACCCCCTGACCTCTGTATTGTATCACACCCTGTATCACACCCCCTGACCTCTGTATTGTATCACACCCCCTGACCTCTGTATTGTATCACACCCTGTATCACACCCCCTGACCTCTGTATTGTATCACACCCTGTATCACACCCCCTGACCTCTGTATTGTATCACACCCTGTATCACACCCCCTGACCTCTGTATTGTATCACACCCTGTATAACACCCCCTGGCCTCCCCTTCATTCTGACTCAAATAATATGTCGCAGTACACACTGTCCCTTTAAGAGGGACCTGAATGAGTTAAAATCCAGCTCTGCTCACTGGCTCCCTCCACTGGGGGTCTGTGAAATGGCAGCAGCCTATTGCTCACCAGGCATCTTGTTTGTCAGCATTGGCAAGGGATGAGGTGGAGGACACTGTGACACACCCTGATGTTTGGGAAGATGGCAGTAAATGTACAGTGTCAGAGTGGGGGCTTGTCCCACCTGACAGTCGCTGACCGGAGTGGGCTGCTTGTTCCCAGGAAAGCATGGCAGCTGCCGGTCAGAGGATAGAGTAACACCTGCCAGTTTATTCTCATACTGGGGGCACAAGAGAAAAAAAAGTATACTGTCCCTTTAAACAGAACCTAATATTCTGCTACAGCTGCCCTTTAACCTGCACATCGGGGTTACAGCTCACAGACTGCTTCCCCTCATCCACATGTCTTGTATCAGGAGGGGAGGTAAATCCAGGGTCCTCCACGGGGGATTCAGCATGTGCTGCCAGGGATAACACACAATGGCATTAAATGGTGAATTGGATGTAATACTTTCATTAGTCCCTGGCCTTATCTTATATCTAGGATAGCCTTATACCTATCCCATGCATGCTTAAACTCCTTCACTGTATTAACCTCTACCACTTCTACTGGAAGACTATTCCATACATCCACTACCCTCTCAGTAATGTAATACTTTCATTAGTCCCTGGCCTTATCTTATATCTAGGATAGCCTTATACCTATCCCATGCATGCTTAAACTCCTTCACTGTATTAACCTCTACCACTTCTACTGGAAGACTATTCCATACATCCACTACCCTCTCAGTAATGTAATACTTTCATTAGTCCCTGGTCTTATCTTATATCTAGGATAGCCTTATACCTATCCTATACATGCTTAAACTCCTTCACTGTATTAACCTCTACCACTTCTACTGGAAGACTATTCCATGCATCCACTACCCTCTCAGTAATGTAATACTTTCATTAGTCCCTGGCCTTATCTTATATCTAGGATAGCCTTATACCTATCCCATGCATGCTTAAACTCCTTCCCTGTATTAACCTCTACCACTTCTACTGGAAGACTATTCCATACATCCACTACCCTCTCAGTAATGTAATACTTTCATTAGTCCCTGGCCTTATCTTATATCTAGGATAGCCTTATACCTATCCCACGCATGCTTAAACTCCTTCACTGTATTAACCTCTACCACTTCTACTGGAAGACTATTCCATGCATCCACTACTCTCTCAGTAAAGTAATACTTTCATTAGTCCCTGGCCTTATCTTATATCTAGGATAGCCTTATACCTATCCCATGCATGCTTAAACTCCTTCACTGTATTAACCTCTACCACTTCTACTGGAAGACTATTCCATGCACCCACTACCCTCTCAGTAGTGTAATACTTTCATTAGTCCCTGGCCTTATCTTATATCTAGGATAGCCTTATACCTATCCCATGCATGCTTAAACTCCTTCACTGTATTAACCTCTACCACTTCTACTGGAAGGCTATTCCATGCATCCACTACCCTCTCAGTAAAGTAATACTTTCATTAGTCCCTGGCCTTATCTTATATCTAGGATAGCCTTATACCTATCCCACGCATGCTTAAACTCCTTCACTGTATTAACCTCTACCACTTCTACTGGAAGACTATTCCATGCATCCACTACCCTCTCAGTAAAGTAATACTTTCATTAGTCCCTGGCCTTATCTTATATCTAGGATAGCCTTATACCTATCCCATGCATGCTTAAACTCCTTCACTGTATTAACCTCTACCACTTCTACTGGAAGACTATTCCATACATCCACTACCCTCTCAGTAAAGTAATACTTCCTGATATTACATTAAATCGTTGCCCCTCTAATATAAGACTATGTCCTCTAGTTGTGGTAGTTTTTCTTCCTTTAAATACTGAATACTCTCTTCCTTTACTGTGTTGATTCCCTTTATGTATATAAATGTTTCTATCATATCCCCCCTGTTACGTCTTTCCTCCAAGCTATACATGTTAAGATGCTTTAACCTTTCCTGGTAAGTTTTATCCTTCACCCCATGATCCAGTTTTGTAGCCCTTCTCTGAACTCTCTCCAAAGTATCACCACCAAATTCAGCACATGCGCCAGGCAAGGGATGTGCATCAAACTGGCTAGGCCCAGAGCTGCTACGAGATTTCGCCCATTATCGCACACCACCAGGCCGGGCTTGAGGCTCAGTGGCAACAACCACTCATTGATCTGTTGTTCCATGCCCGTCCACAGCTCCTGCGCTCTGTGGGGTTCCCCCCCCCCCAAACATATGAGTTTAAAAGAGCCTGCTGTCGTTTCCCCCTGGCTGTGCTGAGGTTGGTGGTGAAGGTGTTACGCTGACCGGATGAGGAGGTGGTAGAGGAGAAGGAAGAAGCTGAGTAGGAGGCAACAGGAGGCAAAGAGAAATGCCTGCAATCCTCTGTGGCAGAAGGACATGCGCCAAACTGCTATCTGCCTCAGGCCCAGCCGACACTACATTTGCCCAGTGTGCAGTTAGGGAGACATAGCGTCCCTACCCGTGCTTACTGGTCCACGTATCTGTGGTTATGTGGACCTTGCCACAGATGGTGTTGCCACAGTGCACACCTGATCTTGTCCTCCAATTGCTTGTGCGGGGAAGGGATGGCTCGCTGGGAAAAGTAGTGGCGGCTGGGAACCACGTACTGTGGGACAGCCACCGCCATCAGGTTTTTAAAACTGTCCGTCTCCAACAGACGGAATGACAGCATTTCACAAGCCAGGAATTTGGAAATGCTGGCATTCAGGGCCAGTGTTCACGGGTGGGTAGGGCCATACTTACTCTTTCTCTCCAGTGTTTGGGAGATGGACAGCTGAACGCTTCCATGGGACAGTGTGGAGATGCTTGGGGACGGTGGCGGACATTGTGGCGTTGCTGCCACTTCCTCTATTTGCTCAGTGGCAGGTGCCACTGTGACTCCAGAGCTGGAGGAAGAGGCCAAGACAGCAGCAGAAAAGGAAGCAGGAGGAGCTTGAGACCTTTCTTGGGTTTTGAGATGCTTACTCCACTGCAGCTTGTGCTTTGCATGTAGATGTCTGGTCATGCAGGTTGTGCTCAGGTTTAGCACGTTTATGCCTCGCTTCAGGTTCTGATTGCACAGCTTGCAAACCACTCGTGTCTTGTCGTCAGCACATTGTCTAAAGAACTGCCACGCCAGGGAACTCCTTGGAGCTGGCTTTGGTGTGCTCGGCCCCTGGGTGCGGTGGGCAGTAGCAGGCGTACTGTCTAGGGGACGGCCGCTACGGTTTTGCACCCTGCTCCCTCTTATGCTGCGCTGGAGCCTCTTTGTGACCACCGCCTCTTCCTCCAAACTGGACACGTCACTCGCATGACCTTGATTCCATGTGGGGTCTAGGACCTCATCATCCTCCACATCATCTTCCACCCACTCCTCAACCCTGCCCTCCTTGCCGTGCTGCGGTGGTCCTCGCATGTCCACATCCTGACACATAAGTGGTTGTGCATCAGTGCACTCAATCTCTTCCACTTCTGGGGCAAGGCTAGGTTTGATGACCCCGCCAGCAGAGTCATCAAAAAGCAAAAGAGACTGCTGCATGACTTGTAGCTCAGACTGCTTGGCTGATTTGCAAGGGGGTGAGGTGAAAGACAGATGGCCATGGGCTGCAGGTGTCAACTCTGAGCTTTCAGCAGGGGACCCGGTGGGAGACAATGTGAAGGGACTGGAGGCACTGTCAGCCACCCAATCTACTATTGCCTGTACCTGTTCTGGCCTCACCATTCTAAGAGCGGCATTCTGGCCTACCAAATAACGCTGAAGGTTCTGTCGCGTACTATCACCTGAGGAAGGTGTTTCACTTGTGCGTGTAGCTGGCACAGATCGACCACATCCCCTACTTGCAACAGGAGCTCCACCAACACCAGCGGCACCACGACCAGGGCCACGTCCCTTATTTGACGCTCTCCTCATTCTTTGCGGTCACCCACCAAAGTAACAGATGGTTTATGTCAGGCGACAATGTAACCGCCAATAGTCAACAATTTTTTGTTGTATTTTTTTTGTTTTTTTGTTTATTGGACTGCAAGAAATGCACAGCAAGACGCAAATGTACTATTTACCACCCAAAACAATTTGAATTTTTCAAAGTGCGCTGTAAGCACAGTATTGGACTGTTCTATTTGACTCTCAGATATGAAGTGCACCGCAAAACGCAAATGTACTATTTAGCACCCAAAACAACAAAGTGCGCTGTAAGCACAGTATTGGACTGTTCTATTTGACTCTCAGATATGAAGTGCACCACAAGACGCAAATGTACTATTTAGCACCCAAAACAACAAAGTGCGCTGTAAGCACAGTATTGGACTGTTCTATTTGACTCTCAGATATGAAGTGCACCGCAAAACGCAAATGTACTATTTAGCACCCAAAACAACAAAGTGCGCTGTAAGCACAGTATTGGACTGTTCTATTTGACTCTCAGATATGAAGTGCACCGCAAAATGTAATATTTAACACCAACAAATTGCAGTATTTAAAAATGCCTAGATGTTGCCCACTGAGCTAACAGAACAGGATTAAAGTCATGTGCCTGGCACACATGCAGTTGCAAGCGCACTGCACTCTCTGTGGCACTGAGCTCAGGGAAGGGTACAAATATGTAGTATAGCACCCACTAAAATAATCGCTGTAATTTGAATAATCGCTTTAGTTTGCAGATTCAACACCAGAATTCTTTACTAATCTGTCCCTCACAGCTGCAGCATCCTCTCCCTACACTAAGAATAGCTCATGTGATGTGCGGTGACTCCAGCTTATATATAGAGGCTGGGTCACATGCTGCACTGGCCAATCACAGCCATGCCATTAGTAGGCATGGCAGTGATGGCTTCTAAGGGCAAACAAGTCAAACGCTTGTTGATTGGCTGCCCTGCAGCCTTTCAAAATGCGCCGTTAAATCGCCGAACCCCGAACTCCAACACGGACATACAGTGAAATGTCCTTGTTCGGGTCCGGGGTCCAAAAACCGTAAAGTTCGGTACGAACCCGAACAGTGTGGTTCGGGTTCGCTCAACACTAGTTTTGCAATAATTTTGGATGTATCCCAACCTTTCCCTCATTTTCATCTGTAAAAAGTGAACAAAAATATTAATTGAAGCAGTCAGCTAGACCTTTATCCTCTTCTACATACCTTCCTCCTTTTGTTTTTAATCTAACTAATCCTTATATGGGTTATATGGAGTAATAGGAGGAGTTATATTGAGTTATAGGAGCAGTTATAGGGAGGGTTATGTGATGTAATAGGAGGAGTTATAGGGAGGGTTATATGGAGTAATAGGAGGAGTTATAGGGAGGGTTATATGGAGTAATAGGAGGAGTTATAGGGAGGGTTAAATGGAGTAATAGGAGGAGTTATAGGGAGGGTTATTTGGTGTAATAGGAGGAGTTATAGAAAGGGTTATATGGAGTAATAGGAGGAGTTATAGGGAGAGTTATATGGAGTAATAGGAGGAGTTGTAGGGATGGTTATATGGAGTAATAGGAGGAGTTATAGGGAGGGTTATGTGGAGTAATAGGAGGAGTTATAGGGAGGGTTATATGGAGTAATAGGAGGAGTTATAGGGAGGGTTATATAGAGTAATAGGAGGAGTTATAGGGAGGGTTATATGAAGTAATAGGAGGAGTTATAGGGAGAGTTATATGGAGTAATAGAAGGTGTTATAGGGAGTAATAGAAGGTGTTATAGGGAGTAATAGAAGGTGTTATAGGGAGGGTTATATGGAGTAATAGGAGGGGTTATATGGAGTAATAGGGAGATAGGGAGAGTTATATGGAGTAATAGGTGGAGTTATAGGGAGTAATAGGTGGAGTTATAGGGAGGGTTATATGGAGTAATAGGAGGAGTTATAGGGAGGGTTATATGGAGTAATAGGAGGAGTTATAGGGAGGGTTATATGGAGTAATAGGAGGAGTTATAGGGAGGGTTATATGGATTAATAGGAGGAGTTATAGGGAGGGTTATATGGAGTAATAGGAGGAGTTATAGGGAGGGTTATATGGAATAATAGGAGGCGTTATAGGGAGGGTTATATGGAGTAATAGGAGGAGTTATATGGAGGGTTATATGGAGTAATAGGAGGAGTTATAGGGAGAGTTATATGGAGTAATAGGAGGTGTTATATGGAGTAATAGGAGGAGTTATAGGGAGAGTTATATGGAGTAATAGGAGGAGTTATAGGGAGGAGTTATATGGAGTAATAGGAGGAGTTATAGGGAGAGTTATATGGAGTAATGGGAGGAGTTATAGGGAGGGTTATATGGAGTAATAGGAGGAGTTATAGGGAGAGTTATATGGAGTAATAGGAGGAGTTATAGGGAGAGTTATATGGAGTAATAGGAGGAGTTATAGGGAGGGTTATATGGAGTAATAGGAGGAGTTATAGGGAGGGTTATATGGAGTTATAGGAGGAGTTATAGGGAGGGTTATATGGAGTAATAGGAGGAGTTATAGGGAGGGTTATATGGATTAATAGGAGGAGTTATAGGGAGTAATAGGAGGAGTTATAGGGGGTGTTATATGGAGTAATAGGTGGAGTTATAGGGAGGGTTATATGGAGTAATAGGAGGAGTTATAGGGAGGGTTATATGGAGTAATAGGAGGAGTTATAGGGAGGGTTATATGGATTAATAGGAGGAGTTATAGGGAGGGTTATATGGAGTAATAGGAGGAGTTATATGGAGTAATAGGTGGAGTTATAGGGAGGGTTATATGGAGTAATAGGAGGAGTTATAGGGAGGGTTATATGGAGTAATAGGAGGAGTTATAGGGAGGGTTATATGGAGTAATAGGAGGAATTATATGGAGTAATAGGTGGAGTTATAGGGAGGGTTATATGGAGTAATAGGAGGAGTTATAGGGAGAGTTATAGGGAGTAATAGGAGGAGTTATAGGGAGGGTTATATGGAGTAATGGGAGGAGTTATATGGAGTAATAGGAGGAGGTATAGGGAGGGTTATATGGAGTAATGGGAGGGGTTATAGGGAGGGTTATATAGAGTAATAGGAGGAGTTATAGGGAGGGTTATATGGAGTAATAGGAGGAGTTATAGGGAGGGTTATATGGAGTAATAGGAGGAGTTATAGGGAGGGTTATATGGAGTAATAGGAGGAGTTATATGGAGGGTTATATGGAGTAATAGGAGGAGTTATAGGGAGGGTTATATGGAGTAATGGGAGGGGTTATAGGGAGGGTTATATAGAGTAATAGGAGGAGTTATAGGGAGGGTTATATGGAGTAATAGGAGGAGTTATAGGGAGGGTTATATGGAGTAATAGGAGGAGTTATAGGGAGGGTTATATGGAGTAATAGGAGGAGTTATAGGGAGGATTATATGGAGTAATAGGAGGAGTTATAGGGAGGGTTATATGGAGTAATAGGTGGAGTTATAGGGAGTAATAGGAGTAACTGATTAAGGAAAGAAAATGAAGTAAAATAGAAGAATGAGTGGAGGATCCGGGAGAGGAGGGGGGTGAGGGGTGAGGAATTTGGAGAACGTCTGTGTGTCCTGCCAGTGTCAGCGCTGGCCACGCCCCCGCCAGCTTGTAGAAGCCCATAAAAGGCTGGGCTGCTGTCACATCCTGAGATGAGTGGGGGGCCGGGGGAGGTCTCGCTTCTACACATTTCACAAGCAAAAGCAGGAAGGAAAAACCTTCACATGATTGTGTTTTCCACCCAGACTCTCGCTCTGCCCCAGATATCAGCAGCAAGACGCCATGCAGTAACCTATAGAGTGCCACAGCGGCAAGTGCAATATAAAGGGCCCCGTTCATTAAAGACCCTGCACATTCTATAGTGTGCTATCCAGCTATACCTCACCCTCTGCTATCCAGCTATACCTCACTCCCTGCTATCCACCTATACCTCACCCTCTGCTATCCAGCTATACCTCACCCTCTGCTATTCAGCTATACCTCACTCCCTGCTATCCACCTATACCTCACCCTCTGCTATCCACCTATACCTCACTCCCTGCTATCCAGCTATACCTCACCCTCTGCTATTCAGCTATACCTCACCCTCTGCTATTCAGCTATACCTCACTCCCTGCTATCCACCTATACCTCACCCTCTGCTATCCAGCTATACCTCACTCCCTGCTATCCAGCTATACCTCACTCTCTGCTATCCAGCTATACCTCACCCTGTGCTATCCAGCTATACCTCACCCTCTGCTATCCAGCTATACCTCACCCTCTGCTATCCAGCTATACCTCACCCTCTGCTATCCAGCTATACCTCACCCTCAGCTATCCAGCTATACCTCACCCTCTGCTATCCAGCTATACCTCACCCTCTGCTATCCAGCTATACCTCACTCCCTGCTATCCAGCTATACCTCACTCCCTGCTATCCAGCTATACCTCACTCCCTGCTATCCAGCTATACCTCACTCCCTGCTATCCAGCTATCCCTCACCCTCTGCTATCCAGCTATCCCTCACCCTCTGCTATCCAGCTATCCCTCACCCTCTGCTATCCAGCTATCCCTCACCCTCTGCTATCCAGCTATCCCTCACCCTCTGCTATCCAGCTATACCTCACCCTCTGCTATCCAGCTATACCTCACCCTCTGCTATCCAGCTATACCTCACCCTCTGCTATCCAGCTATCCCTCACCCTCTGCTATCCAGCTATCCCTCACCCTCTGCTATCCAGCTATCCCTCACCCTCTGCTATCCAGCTATCCCTCACCCTCTGCTATCCCTCACCCTCTGCTATCCCTCACCCTCTGCTATCCCTCACCCTCTGCTATCCCTCACCCTCTGCTATCCCTCACCCTCTGCTATCCCTCACCCTCTGCTATCCCTGACCCTCTGCTATCCCTCACCCTCTGCTATCCCTCACTCTCTGCTATCCCTCACCCTCTGCTATCCCTCACTCTCTGCTATCCAGCTATACCTCACTCTCTGCTATCCAGCTATACCTCACTCTCTGCTATCCAGCTATACCTCACTCCCTGCTATCCAGCTATACCTCACTCCCTGCTATCCAGCTATACCTCACTCCCTGCTATCCAGCTATACCTCACTCCCTGCTATCCAGCTATACCTCACTCCCTGCTATCCAGCTATACCTCACCCTCTGCTATCCAGCTATACCTCACTCCCTGCTATCCAGCTATACCTCACTCCCTGCTATCCAGCTATACCTCACTCCCTGCTATCCAGCTATACCTCACTCCCTGCTATCCAGCTATACCTCACTCCCTGCTATCCAGCTATACCTCACTCCCTGCTATCCAGCTATACCTCACTCCCTGCTATCCAGCTATACCTCACTCCCTGCTATCCAGCTATACCTCACTCCCTGCTATCCAGCTATACCTCACCCTCTGCTATCCAGCTATACCTCACCCTCTGCTATCCGGCTATACCTCACTCATTGTGCAGCCCAGGTAGATGGGGTTGTCAGGTGAAGGTGAGCTGGTGATGTACTCTGTGCTGTACAGATTGCTGGCAGTGTGTACATGGGCATCCGCAGAAATTTTTTCAGGGGGGGGGGGGGCATAATTTTACCGTCATCCTTTCTGCGCCGCGCCTCTTTTTGACAAGTTATCATGAAGTGGAGGAGCTTTGTCATTATCAGTGAAGGCATGCAAAGGGTTAATAAACCCTGCACCAGATACAGATCCACAGCACCAGATATAAACCAACCACACTAGATATAGCCTCACTGCACTAAATATAGATCCACAGCACCAGATATAAACCAACCACACTAGATATAGCCTCACTGCACCAGATACAGATCCACAGCACCAGATATAAATCAACCACACTAGATATAGCCTCACTGCACCAAATATAGACCCACAGCACCAGATATAAACCAACCACACTAGATATAGCCTCACTGCACCAAATATAGATCCACTGCACCAGATATAAACCAACCACACTAGATATAGCCTCACTGCACCAAATATAGATCCACAGCTAGCTCCAGATATAAACCAACCACACTAGATATAGCCTCACTGCACTAAATATAGATCCACAGCACCAGATATAAACCAACCACACTAGATATAGCCTCACTGCTCTAAATATAGATCCACAGCACCAGATATAAACCAACCACACTAGATATAGCCTCACTGCACCAAATATACATCCACAGCACCAGATATAAACCAACCACACTAGATATAGCCTCACTGCACCAAATATAGATCCACAGCACCAGATATAAACCAACCACACTAGATATAGCCTCACTGCACCAAATATAGATCCACAGCACCAGATATAAACCAACTACACTAGATATAGCCTCACTGCACCAAATATAGATCCACAGCACCAGATATAAACCAACCACACTAGATATAGCCTCACTGCACCAAATATAGATCCACAGCACCAGATATAAACCAACCACACTAGATATAACCTCACAGCACCAGATATAAACCAACCACACTAGATATAGCCTCACTGCACCAAATATAGATCCACAGCACCAGATATAAACCAACCACACTAGATATAGCCTCACTGCACCAAATATAGATCCACAGCACCAGATATAAACCAACCACACTAGATATAGCCTCACTGCACCAAATATAGATCCACAGCACCAGATATAAACCAACCACACTAGATATAGCCACTGCACCAAATATAGACCCACTGTGCCAGATATAAACCAACCACACTAGATATAGCCTCACTGCACCAAATATAGATCCACAGCACCAGATATAAACCAACCACACTAGATATAGCCTCACTGCACCAAATATAGATCCACAGCACCAGATATAAACCAACCACACTAGATATAGCCTCACTGCACCAAATATAGATCCACAGCACCAGATATAAACCAACCACACTAGATATAGTCTCACTGCACCAAATATAGATCCACAGCTAGCTCCAGATATAAACCAACCACACTAGATATAGCCTCACTGCACCAAATATAGATCCACAGCTAGCTCCAGATATAAACCAACCACACTAGATATAGCCTCACTGCACCAAATATAGATCCACAGCACCAGATATAAACCAACCACACTAGATATAGCCTCACTGCACCAAATATAGATCCACTGTGCCAGATATAGACCCACAACACCAGATATAAACCAACCACACTAGATATAGCCTCACTGCACCAAATATAAATCCACTGTGCCAGATATAGACCCACAACACCAGATATTAACCCACAGTACCAGCTAAAAACCCATGACACAAGATATAAACCACAGCACCATATAAATATCCAGAGCTCTAGCTGAAACTCCACAGCAACAGATAGAACAACATAGCAAAGATATAACCCCATAGCACCAGATACAACACTATAGCACATAATATAACCTCTCAGCACCAGACACAACACTATAGCACACAATATAACCCCACAGCACCAGACACAACACTATAGCACACAATATAACCCCACAGCACCAGACACAACACTATAGCACACAATATAACCCCACAGCACCAGACACAACACTATAGCACACAATATAACCCCACAGCACCAGACACAACACTATAGCAAACAATATAACCCAACAGCACCAGACACAACACTATAGCACACAATATAACCCCACAGCACCAGACACAATACTATAGCACACAATATAACCCAACAGCACCAGACACAACACTATAGCACACAATATAACCTAACAGCACCAGATACAACACTATAGCACACAATATAACCCAACAGCACCAGTCACAACACTATAGCACACAATATAACCTCACAGCACCAGATACAACACTATAGCACACAATATAACCCCTCAGCACCAGATACAACACTATAGCACACAATGTAACCTCTCAGCACCAGACACAACACTATAGCACACAATGTAACCTCTCAGCACCAGACACAACACTATAGCACACAATGTAACCTCTCAGCACCAGACACAACACTATAGCACACAATATAACCTCTCAGCACTAGACACAACACTATAGCACACAATATAACCCCACAGCACCAGACACAACCATATAGCACACAATATAACCCCACAGCACCAGACACAACACTATAGCACACAATATAACTCCATAGCACCAGATACAACACTATAACACACAATATAACCCCACAGCACCAGATACACTATAGCACACAATATAACCCCACAGCACCAGATACAACACTATAGCACATAATATAACCCCGCAGCACCAGATACAACACTATAGCACACAATATAACCTCACAGCACCAGATACACTATAGCACACAATATAACCTCACAGCACCAGATACAACACTATAGCACACAATGTAACCCAACAGCACCAGATACAACACTATAACACACAATATAACCCCACAGCACCAGATACACTATAGCACACAATATAACCCCACAGCACCAGATACAACACTATAGCACATAATATAACCCCGCAGCACCAGATACAACACTATAGCACACAATATAACCTCACAGCACCAGATACACTATAGCACACAATATAACCTCACAGCACGAGATACACTATAGCACACAATATAACCCCACAGCACCAGATACAACACTATAGCACACAATGTAACCCAACAGCACCAGACAAAACACTATAGCACACAATATAACTCAACAGCACCAGATACAACACTATAGCACACAATGTAACCCAACAGCACCAGATACAACACTATAGCACACAATATAACCCCACAGCACCAGATACAACACTATAACACACAATATAACCCCACAGCACCAGATACAACACTATAGCACACAATATAACCTCACAGCACGAGATACACTATAGCACACAATATAACCCCACAGCACCAGGTACAACACTATAGCACACAATATAACCCCACAGCACCAGATACAACACTATAGCACACAATGTAACCCAACAGCACCAGACAAAACACTATAGCACACAATATAACTCCACAGCACCAGATACAACACTATAGCACACAATGTAACCCAACAGCACCAGATACAACACTATAGCACACAATATAACCCCACAGCACCAGATACAACACTATAGCACACAATGTAACCCAACAGCACCAGACAAAACACTATAGCACACAATATAACTCCACAGCACCAGATACAACACTATAGCACACAATGTAACCCAACAGCACCAGATACAACACTATAGCACACAATGTAACCCAACAGCACCAGACACAACACTATAGCACACAATATAACCCCACAGCACCAGATACAACACTATAGCACACAATATAATCCAACAGCACCAGAAACAACACTATAGCACACAATATAACCCAACAGCACCAGACACCACACTATAGCACACAATGTAACCCAACAGCACCAGACAAAACACTATAGCACACAATATAACTCCACAGCACCAGATACAACACTATAGCACACAATGTAACCCAACAGCACCAGATACAACACTATAGCACACAATGTAACCTCTCAGCACCAGACACAACACTATAGCACACAATATAACCTCTCAGCACTAGACACAACACTATAGCACACAATATAACCCCACAGCACCAGACACAACCATATAGCACACAATATAACCCCACAGCACCAGACACAACACTATAGCACACAATATAACTCCACAGCACCAGATACAACACTATAACACACAATATAACCCCACAGCACCAGATACACTATAGCACACAATATAACCCCACAGCACCAGATACAACACTATAGCACATAATATAACCCCGCAGCACCAGATACAACACTATAGCACACAATATAACCTCACAGCACCAGATACAACACTATAGCACACAATGTAACCCAACAGCACCAGATACAACACTATAACACACAATATAACCCCACAGCACCAGATACACTATAGCACACAATATAACCCCACAGCACCAGATACAACACTATAGCACATAATATAACCCCGCAGCACCAGATACAACACTATAGCACACAATATAACCTCACAGCACGAGATACACTATAGCACACAATATAACCCCACAGCACCAGATACAACACTATAGCACACAATGTAACCCAACAGCACCAGACAAAACACTATAGCACACAATATAACTCAACAGCACCAGATACAACACTATAGCACACAATGTAACCCAACAGCACCAGATACAACACTATAGCACACAATATAACCCCACAGCACCAGATACAACACTATAACACACAATATAACCCCACAGCACCAGATACAACACTATAGCACATAATATAACCCCGCAGCACCAGATACAACACTATAGCACACAATATAACCTCACAGCACGAGATACACTATAGCACACAATATAACCACACAGCACCAGATACAACACTATAGCACACAATATAACCCCACAGCACCAGATACAACACTATAGCACACAATGTAACCCAACAGCACCAGACAAAACACTATAGCACACAATATAACTCCACAGCACCAGATACAACACTATAGCACACAATGTAACCCAACAGCACCAGATACAACACTATAGCACACAATGTAACCCAACAGCACCAGATACAACACTATAGCACACAATATAACCCCACAGCACCAGATACAACACTATAGCACACAATATAACCCAACAGCACCAGAAACAACACTATAGCACACAATATAACCCAACAGCACCAGACACCACACTATAGCACACAATGTAACCCAACAGCACCAGACAAAACACTATAGCACACAATATAACTCCACAGCACCAGATACAACACTATAGCACACAATGTAACCCAACAGCACCAGATACAACACTATAGCACACAATGTAACCCAACAGCACCAGATACAACACTATAGCACACAATATAACCTCTCAGCACCAGATACAACACTATAGCACACAATATAACTCAACAGCACCAGATACAACACTATAGCACACACAATATAACCCCACAGCACCAGATACAACACTATAGCACACAATATAACCCCACAGCACCAGATACAACACTATAGCACACAATATAACCCCACAGCACCAGATACAACACTATAGCACACAATATAACCCCTCAGCACTAGATACAACACTATAGCACACAATATAACCCCACAGCACCAGATACAACACTATAGCACACAATATAACCCCACAGCACCAGATACAACACTATAGCACACAATATAACTCCACAGCACCAGATACAACACTATAGCACACAATATAACCCCACAGCACCAGATACAACACTATAGAACACAATATAACCCCACAGCACCAGATACAACACTATAGCACACAATATAAACACAAAGCAACAGATACAACACTATAGCACACAGTATAACCCCACAGCACCAGATACAACACTATAGCACACAATATAACTCAACAGCACCAGATACAACACTATAGCACACACTATAACTCCACAGCACCAGATACAACACTATAGCACACAATATAACCCCACAGCACCAGATACAACACTATAGCACACAATATAACCCAACAGCACCAGAAACAACACTATAGCACACAATATAACCCAAAAGCACCAGACACAACACTATAGCACACAATATAACCCCACAGCACCAGATACAACACTATAGCACACAATATAACTCCACAGCACCAGATACAACACTATAGCACACAATATAACTCCACAGCACCAGATACAACCCTATAGCACACAATATAACCTCTCAGCACCAGATACAACACTATAGCACACAATATAACCTCTCAGCACCAGATACAACACTATAGCACACAATATAACCCCACAGCACCAGACACAACACTATAGCACACAATATAACCCAACAGCACCAGATACAACACTATAGCACACAGTATAACCCAACAGCACCAGATACAACACTATAGCACACAATATAACCCAACAGCACCAGACACAACACTATAGCACACAATATAACCCAACAGCACCAGACACAACACTATAGCACACAATGCAGAAGGTCTTGTTGGCAAAGTATGTCTTTTTGCTGATGATCCAAAGATTTGCAACAGGGTTGATATTCATGGAGGGATAAGCCAAATGGCAAATGATTTAGCTAAACTAGAAAAATGGTCAGAGCAGTGGCAACTGACATTTAATGTGGACAAAATTGGGCAGACTAGATGGACAGAATGGTTCTTATCTGCCGACACATTCTATGTTTCTATGTAACAGCACCAGACACAACACTATAGCACACAATATAAACACAAAGCAACAGATACAACACTATAGCACACAATATAACCCCACAGCACCAGATACAACACTATAGCACACAATATAACCCAACAGCACCAGACACAACACTATAGCACACAATATAACCCAACAGCACCAGACACAACACTATAGCACACAATATAACCCCACAGCACCAGACACAACACTATAGCACACAATATAACCAAACAGCACCAGATACAACACTATAGCACACAATATAACCCAACAGCACCAGACACAACACTATAGCACATAATATAACCTCACAGCACCAGATACAACACTATAGCACACAATATAACCCCACAGCACCAGATACAACACTAGAGCACACAATATAACCTCTCAGCACCAGACACAACACTATAGCACACAATATAACCTCACAGCACCAGATACAACACTATAGCACACAATATAACCTCTCAGCACCAGACACAACACTATAGCACACAATATAACCTCACAGCACCAGACACTACACTATAGCACACAATATAAACAGAAAGCAACAGATACAACACTATAGCACACAATATAACCCCACAGCACCAGATACAACACTATAGCACACAATATAACCCCACAGCACCAGACACAGCACTATAGCACACAATATAACCTCTCAGCACCAGATACAACACTATAGCACACAATATAACCCAACAGCACCAGACACAACACTATAGCACACAATATAAACACAAAGCAACAGATACAACACTATAGCACACAATATAAACACAAACCAACAGATACAACACTATAGCACACAATATAAACACAAAGCAACAGATACAACACTATAGCACACACAATATAACCCCACAGCACCAGATACAACACTATAGCACACAATATAACCCCACAGCACCAGATACAACACTATAGCACACAATATAACCCCACAGCACCAGATACAACACTATAGCACACAATATAACCCCTCAGCACTAGATACAACACTATAGCACACAATATAACCCCACAGCACCAGATACAACACTATAGCACACAATATAACCCCACAGCACCAGATACAACACTATAGCACACAATATAACTCCACAGCACCAGATACAACACTATAGCACACAATATAACCCCACAGCACCAGATACAACACTATAGAACACAATATAACCCCACAGCACCAGATACAACACTATAGCACACAATATAAACACAAAGCAACAGATACAACACTATAGCACACAGTATAACCCCACAGCACCAGATACAACACTATAGCACACAATATAACTCAACAGCACCAGATACAACACTATAGCACACACTATAACTCCACAGCACCAGATACAACACTATAGCACACAATATAACCCCACAGCACCAGATACAACACTATAGCACACAATATAACCCAACAGCACCAGAAACAACACTATAGCACACAATATAACCCAAAAGCACCAGACACAACACTATAGCACACAATATAACCCCACAGCACCAGATACAACATTATAGCACACAATATAACTCCACAGCACCAGATACAACACTATAGCACACAATATAACTCCACAGCACCAGATACAACCCTATAGCACACAATATAACCTCTCAGCACCAGATACAACACTATAGCACACAATATAACCTCTCAGCACCAGATACAACACTATAGCACACAATATAACCCCACAGCACCAGACACAACACTATAGCACACAATATAACCCAACAGCACCAGATACAACACTATAGCACACAGTATAACCCAACAGCACCAGATACAACACTATAGCACACAATATAACCCAACAGCACCAGACACAACACTATAGCACACAATATAACCCAACAGCACCAGACACAACACTATAGCACACAATGCAGAAGGTCTTGTTGGCAAAGTATGTCTTTTTGCTGATGATCCAAAGATTTGCAACAGGGTTGATATTCATGGAGGGATAAGCCAAATGGCAAATGATTTAGCTAAACTAGAAAAATGGTCAGAGCAGTGGCAACTGACATTTAATGTGGACAAAATTGGGCAGACTAGATGGACAGAATGGTTCTTATCTGCCGACACATTCTATGTTTCTATGTAACAGCACCAGACACAACACTATAGCACACAATATAAACACAAAGCAACAGATACAACACTATAGCACACAATATAACCCCACAGCACCAGATACAACACTATAGCACACAATATAACCCAACAGCACCAGACACAACACTATAGCACACAATATAACCCAACAGCACCAGACACAACACTATAGCACACAATATAACCCCACAGCACCAGACACAACACTATAGCACACAATATAACCAAACAGCACCAGATACAACACTATAGCACACAATATAACCCAACAGCACCAGACACTACACTATAGCACATAATATAACCTCACAGCACCAGATACAACACTATAGCACACAATATAACCCCACAGCACCAGATACAACACTATAGCACACAATATAACCTCTCAGCACCAGACACAACACTAAAGCACACAATATAACCTCACAGCACCAGATACAACACTATAGCACACAATATAACCTCTCAGCACCAGACACAACACTATAGCACACAATATAACCTCACAGCACCAGACACTACACTATAGCACACAATATAAACACAAAGCAACAGATACAACACTATAGCACACAATATAACCCCACAGCACCAGATACAACACTATAGCACACAATATAACCCCACAGCACCAGACACAGCACTATAGCACACAATATAACCTCTCAGCACCAGATACAACACTATAGCACACAATATAACCTCTCAGCACCAGACACAGCACTATAGCACACAATATAACCTCTCAGCACCAGATACAACACTATAGCACACAATATAAACACAAAGCAACAGATACAACACTATAGCACACAATATAACCCCACAGCACCAGACACACTATAGCACACGATATAACCCAACAGCACCAGATACAACACTATAGCACACAATATAAACACAAACCAACAGACACAACACTATAGCACACAATGTAACCTCTCAGCACCAGACACAACACTATAGCACACAATATAACCCCACAGCACCAGACACAACACTATAGCACACAATATAACTCCACAGCACCAGATACACTATAGCACACAATATAACCCCACAGCACCAGATACAACACTATAGCACACAATGTAACCTCTCAGCACCAGACACAACACTATAGCACACAATATAACCCCACAGCACCAGATACAACACTATAGCACACAATGTAACCTCTCAGCACCAGACACAACACTATAGCACACAATATAACCCAACAGCACCAGACACAACACTATAGCACACAATATAACCCAACAGCACCAGACACAACACTATAGCACACAATATAACTCCACAGCACCAGATACACTATAGCACACAATATAACCCAACAGCACCAGACACAACACTATAGCACACAATATAACCCAACAGCACCAGACACAACACTATAGCACACAATATAACCCCACAGCACCAGACACAACACTATAGCACACAATATAACCCAACAGCACCAGATACAACACTATAGCACACAATATAACCTCACAGCACCAGATACAACACTATAGCACACAATATAACCCAACAGCACCAGACACAACACTATAGCACACAATATAACCTCTCAGCACCAGATACAACACTATAGCACACAATATAACCCAACAGCACCAGTCACAACACTATAGCACACAATATAACCCCACAGCACCAGAAACAACACTATAGCACACAATATAACCCAACAGCACCAGACACAACACTATAGCACACAATATAACCCCACAGCACCAGACACAACACTATAGCACACAATATAACCCCACAGCACCAGATACAACACTATAGCACACAATATAACCCCACAGCACCAGATACAACACTATAGCACACAATATAAACACAAACCAACAGATACAACACTATAGCACACAATATAACCTAACAGCACCAGATACAACACTATAGCACACAATATAACCCCACAGCACCAGATACAACACTATAGCACACAATATAACCTCACAGCACCAGATACAACACTATAGCACACAATATAACCCAACAGCACCAGATACAACACTATAGCACACAATATAACCTAACAGCACCAGATACAACACTATAGCACACAATATAACCCCACAGCACCAGATACAACACTATAGCACACAATATAACCTCACAGCACCAGATACAACACTATAGCACACAATGTAACCTCTCAGCACCAGATACAACACTATAGCACACAATATAACCTCACAGCACCAGATACAACACTATAGCACACAATATAACTCCACAGCACCAGATACAACACTATAGCACACAATATAACCCCACAGCACCAGATACAACACTATAGCACACAATATAACCCCACAGCACCAGACACAACACTATAGCACACAATATAAACCCACCGCACCAGATACAACACTATAGCACACAATATAACCCCACAGCACCAGACACAACACTATAGCACACAATATAACCCCACAGCACCAGACACAACACTATAGCACACACTATAAACCAACAGCACCAGATACAACACTATAGCACACAATATAACTCCACAGCACCAGACACAACACTATAGCACACAATATAACCAAACAGCACCAGATACAACACTATAGCACACAATATAACCCAACAGCACCAGATACAACACTATAGCACACAATATAACCCCACAGCACCAGATACAACACTATAGCACACAATATAACCTCACAGCACCAGATACAACACTATAGCACACAATATAACCCCACAGCACCAGATACAACACTATAGCACACAATATAACTCAACAGCACCAGATACAACACTATAGCACACAATATAACCTCACAGCACCAGATACAACACTATAGCACACAATATAACCTCACAGCACCAGATACAACACTATAGCACACAATATAACCTCACAGCACCAGATACAACACTATAGCACACAATATAACCTCACAGCACCAGATACAACACTATAGCACACAATATAACCTCACAGCACCAGATACAACACTATAGCACACAATATAACCCCACAGCACCAGATACAACACTATAGCACACAATATAACCCAACAGCACCAGATACAACACTATAGCACACAATATAACCCAACAGCACCAGATACAACACTATAGCACACAATATAACCCCACAGCACCAGATACAACACTATAGCACACAATATAACCCCACAGCACCAGATACAACACTATAGCACACAATATAACCTAACAGCACCAGATACAACACTATAGCACACAATATAACCCAACAGCACCAGATACAACACTATAGCACACAATATAACCTAACAGCACCAGATACAACACTATAGCACACAATATAACCTAACAGCACCAGATACAACACTATAGCACACAATATAACCCCACAGCACCAGACAAAACACTATAGCACACAATATAACCCCACAGCACCAGATACAACACTATAGCACACAATATAACCCAACAGCACCAGATACAACACTATAGCACACAATATAACCCAACAGCACCAGACACAACACTATAGCACACAATATAACCCCACAGCACCAGACACAACACTATAGCACACAGTATAACCCAACAGCACCAGATACAACACTATAGCACACAATATAACCCCACAGCACCAGATACAACACTATAGCACACAATATAACCCAACAGCACCAGATACAACACTATAGCACACAATATAACCCAACAGCACCAGATACAACACTATAGCACACAATATAACCCCACAGCACCAGATACAACACTATAGCACACAATATAACCCCACAGCACCAGATACAACACTATAGCACACAATATAACCTAACAGCACCAGATACAACACTATAGCACACAATATAACCCAACAGCACCAGATACAACACTATAGCACACAATATAACCTAACAGCACCAGATACAACACTATAGCACACAATATAACCTAACAGCACCAGATACAACACTATAGCACACAATATAACCCCACAGCACCAGACAAAACACTATAGCACACAATATAACCCCACAGCACCAGATACAACACTATAGCACACAATATAACCCAACAGCACCAGATACAACACTATAGCACACAATATAACCCAACAGCACCAGACACAACACTATAGCACACAGTATAACCCAACAGCACCAGAAACAACACTATAGCACACAATATAAACACAAAGCAACAGACACAACACTATAGCACACAATATAAACACAAACCAACAGATTCCCTAAACACCCAAATTCCTAAATCCATGACATTTCTTTATCTCTTTCCCCCTTTTTTATATGTTTTATTCCTCCATGTTTGCCATCTCTTTCCCCATCATTGTATGTGTTTTATTCCTCCATGTTTGCCATCTCTTTCCCCATCATTGTATATGTTTTATTCCTCCATGTTTGCCATCTCTTTCCCCATCATTGTATATGTTTTATTCCTCCATGTTTGCCATCTCTTTCCCCATCATTGTATATGTTTTATTCCTCCATGTTTGCCATCTCTTTCCCCATCATTGTATGTGTTTTATTCCTCCATGTTTGCCATCTCTTTCCCCATCATTGTATGTGTTTTATTCCTCCATGTTTGCCATCTCTTTCCCCATCATTGTATGTGTTTTATTCCTCCATGTTTGCCATCTCTTTCCCCATCATTGTATGTGTTTTATTCCTCCATGTTTGCCATCTCTTTCCCCATCATTGTATATGTTTTATTCCTCCATGTTTGCCATCTCTTTCCCCATCATTGTATGTGTTTTATTCCTCCATGTTTGCCATCTCTTTCCCCATCATTGTATGTGTTTTATTCCTCCATGTTTGCCATCTCTTTCCCCATCATTGTATATGTTTTATTCCTCCATGTTTGCCATCTCTTTCCCCATCATTGTATGGGTTTTATTCCTCCATGTTTGCCATCTCTTTCCCCATCATTGTATGGGTTTTATTCCTCCATGTTTGCCATCTCTTTCCCCATCATTGTATATGTTTTATTCCTCCATGTTTGCCATCTCTTTCCCCATCATTGTATGTGTTTTATTCCTCCATGTTTGCCATCTCTTTCCCCATCATTGTATGTGTTTTATTCCTCCATGTTTGCCATCTCTTTCCCCATCATTGTATATGTTTTATTCCTCCATGTTTGCCATCTCTTTCCCCATCATTGTATATGTTTTATTCCTCCATGTTTGCCATCTCTTTCCCCATCATTGTATGTGTTTTATTCCTCCATGTTTGCCATCTCTTTCCCCATCATTGTATGTGTTTTATTCCTCCATGTTTGCCATCTCTTTCCCCATCATTGTATGTGTTTTATTCCTCTATGTTTGCCATCTCTTTCCCCATCATTGTATATGTTTTATTCCTCCATGTTTGCCATCTCTTTCCCCATCATTGTATATGTTTTATTCCTCCATGTTTGCCATCTCTTTCCCCATCATTGTATGTGTTTTATTCCTCCATGTTTGCCATCTCTTTCCCCATCATTGTATGTGTTTTATTCCTCCATGTTTGCCATCTCTTTCCCCATCATTGTATATGTTTTATTCCTCCATGTTTGCCATCTCTTTCCCCATCATTGTATATGTTTTATTCCTCCATGTTTGCCATCTCTTTCCCCATCATTGTATATGTTTTATTCCTCCATGTTTGCCATCTCTTTCCCCATCATTGTATATGTTTTATTCCTCCATGTCAGTGACCTTTTTTCACCTACAGTTTATCTTTTCTGCCCCATGTCACCATTTTGTCTGTATTCTGCTCCAATCAATCACCTCTTTTCATCCTCCATTATCTTTTCTGCCCCATCCACTTGTCACCATGTTGATGTGAGCAGAGCCTGGTCAGAGGAGCTGCTCAGACTGGACAAATGGAGACCTCAGGGAAATGGTAGGGATCTCCTTGGATTTACCCCACTCTGCCATGTACCTTAAAGCTATTATAAGCTCTTCCTACCTGTTACAGAGGCTCAGCTATGGTCTCTGAGTATCTTCCCCTGCAGGCTCTCTTCTGTCAGTCATGCTGCCACATGGAGGGGCTATAACTTCATATCCCCGGGCACCCCTGTCATTGGCTCTCCATGCAGCATGACTGACAGCTGCAGAGACCTGCACCAATGTGGATGGTATTACAGCAAGCAGAGTTGCAGAGAGCAACAGCTTTGGGTGCCACCTCCTACCCCAGCAACTGGTGTGCAGTCCCCTAGGGACAACTAGAGGCTGCACACTGAGAAAAAATAATAATAAAAAAAAAAAAAAAAATTCCATTTTTTTTTTTTTTTAAAGGGGAATTGCAAAAAAATTGCCCCCCCTTGACCCCCCCCTGCGGACGCCCATGAGTGTGTACAAGGCTTGGTGGTGTGCTCTGTGCTGTACAGATTGCTTGCAGTGTGTGCAAGGCTGGGTGATGTGCTCTGTAGATTGCTTGCAGTGTGTTTGAGGCTGGGTGATGTGCTCTGTGCTGTACAGATTGCTTGCAGTGTGTTTGAGGCTGGGTGATGTGCTCTGTGCTGTACAGATTGCTAGCAGTGTGTACAAGGCTGGGTGATGTGCTCTGTAGATTGCTTGCAGTGTGTTTGAGGCTGGGTGATGTGCTCTGTGCTGTACAGATTGCTTGCAGTGTGTTTGAGGCTGGGTGATGTGCTCTGTGCTGTACAGATTGCTAGCAGTGTGTACAAGGCTGGGTGATGTGCTCTGTAGATTGCTAGCAGTGTGTGCAAGGCTGGGTGATGTGCTCTGTAGATTGCTTGCAGTTTGTTTGAGGCTGGTGATGTGCTCTGCAGATTGCTAGCAGTGTGTGCAAGGCTGGGTGATGTGCTCTGTGCTGTACAGATTGAGGTTTGGCTTCTGATCTCCCCTCCCCCCCGGGGCGGCCTCATCTCCTCTGCACTGTCTGAGGTTTGTCTAAAGAAGCAGTAGACACCAGGAGTGACGGGGGGGAGGGGAACAGAGGGGGGGAGTGAAATCTGCTCACAGAGAATGTGTATAATAAGGGATGCAAACACCCAGACAGGGGGCATACCCCGTATAACACCCAGACACGGGGCATACCCCGTATAACACCCAGACACGGGGCATACCCCGTATAACACCCAGACACGGGGCATACCCCGTATAACACCCAGACACGGGCATACCCCGTATAACACCCAGACACGGGCATACCCCGTATAACACCCAGACACGGGGCATACTCTGTATAACACCCAGACACGGGGCATACCCTGTATAACACCCAGACACGGGGCATACCCTGTATAACACCCAGACACGGGGAATACCCTGTAATTTCAGAGGGCATACCCCGTATAACACCCAGACACGGGGCATACCCCGTATAACACCCAGACACGGGGCATACCCCGTATAACACCC
This sequence comes from Pelodytes ibericus, assembly GCA_036172795.1. Taxonomy (NCBI): domain Eukaryota; kingdom Metazoa; phylum Chordata; class Amphibia; order Anura; family Pelodytidae; genus Pelodytes; species Pelodytes ibericus. The sequence goes on along the minus strand of CM069861.1, from coordinate 6,628,227 downwards.
GGACACGGGGCATACCCCGTATAACACCCAGACACGGGCATACCCCGTATAACACCCAGACACGGGGCATACCCTGTATAACACCCAGACACGGGGAATACCCTGTAATTTCAGAGGACTTAAGGTAGGCAATGCAATAGAGCAGCAGGAAATGCTAGCAGAATGCTTGGTTGCATAGGGAGAGGTATTAGCAGTAGGAAGAGGGAAGTGCTCATGCCATTGTACAGAGCACTGGTGAGACCTCACTTGGAGTATTGTACGCAGTAATGGAGACTGTATCTCCAGAAGGATATTGATACTTTGGAGAGAGTTCAGAGAAGGGCTACTAAACTGGTTCATGGGTTGAAGGATAAAACTTACCAGGAAAGGTTAAAGCATCTTAACATGTATAGCTTGGAGGAAAGACGTAACAGGGGGGATATGATAGAAACATTTAAATACGTAAAGGGAATCAACACAGTAAAGGAAGAGAGTATATTTAAAGGAAGAAAAACTACCACAACTAGAGGACATAGTCTGAAATTAGAGGGGCAACAATTTAATGTAATATCAGGAAGTATTACTTTACTGAGAGGGTAGTGGATCCATGGAATAGTCTTCCAGTAGAAGTGGTAGAGGTTAATACAGTGAAGGAGTTTAAGCATGCATGGGATAGGTATAAGGCTATCCTAGGTATAAGATAAGGTCAGGGACTAATGAAAGTATTACATTACTGAGAGGGTAGTGGATGCATGGAATAGTCTTCCAGTAGAAGTGGTAGAGGTTAATACAGTGAAGGAGTTTAAGCATGCATGGGATAGGTATAAGGCTATCCTAGATATGAGACCGGGAGACTAATAAGAGTATTCAAAAAAAATTGGGCAGACTAGATGGACAGAATGGTTCTTATCTGCCGACACATTCTATGTTGATCCAGCCAACATGTAATACAACGAGAACAGATGCAAATCCAGTTACAAAAATCCATTTTATTCCAATCATAAATATTCACAAAAGGATAAATAAAGGCAATTCAGAAAAAAAATAACAAAATTAAATTAGGAAATCATTTCAGAATTACCAAAGCAAATCAATAAATACCATGGCCAATGACTTATGGACGATTCTATGTAAACTGGAAGGCATGTAGATCATATTAGGATGGGAACATCCACTATATAAAAACCAGCCGTACAATCTTACATGTTCCCGGGATCTGTCCATCCCTTTTGTAAAGAAAGGTCAGAAATCGATATCAAAATGGATATTGGAAAAAGGTGATGAACTCTTATAATAAATAAAAGGGACAGATGGGTCACCGGGAGATAAGGAAGGCGTTGCTAGCATTTTAAACAGAAAGGCTTTAATGAAATAAAACAAATAAAATACATTAACGAGCGCTCTCTGTATAGCGCTATCAGGGGGCAGACATATTGTTTAGAATCGTGCTTCGTCTGACCCAAGATGTCTCCTCCCTATACAGCAAAGTACTTTATTTGTACGTTTCATTAAAGTGTTTCTATTTAAACCTCAGACACTTAATGCAATCTTTCAGTTAGACACAACTTCATTTCGTGCCAACAGTTGTCCTTCAACCTCGAGCGTTAACCGTTTATACGGTAGATTTCCCAAACAAACATTGTACATGCGTCCGGCACACAAATAGTTAAAACGTGCACACCCAGCAGTTTAAAGTGGTGTATGGCTCGGTGTCTGCCAGGGATATGCTTTGGTTGTAACACAAGTGTGATCAGAAAAAAAAAAAAGTACAAAATTTACAACACCATTTTTTTAAAGAAATGCCCATTTTTACTGCATTAACAGCAGATGGTCACGTTGGATTTACTGTTTACATGTGAAACAGCCACTGATTATCTGGAAGTTGAAAAGTTGATGTAGCCTGATTATTTTTTTATTTTATTTTAAAGATTAATAGGTATCGAAACTGGAGGCAAAAACCTGGGCATTGACAGCTTAGACAGACGCCATCTGTAAGGCGAGTATGAAAGATTTAAAAGGTTAAAATTTGTCCTCTTTTAAAAATATAGAAATTTAATAAAATTTGTATGTACATTGAAGGGGCAAAAAAAAAAAAAAGCCCCTATGGCTTCTATAAATCTCTCTATATAAAAAGTATGGGGTCTTTCAGTCATGTCAGCTAGAAAATAAAACGACCAAACAAAACACACTTTTGGGAAGATAAATCTTGAATAAGCTGTAAGGGTCTAGAGGGCGGAGAACTGGAGAATATAGCAAATATCAATAATATGTGCAACATATACATCTCTGCCCGAAGGCATTTGTACTTTCTTTTTTTTGCATTACTCTCCAGCAATTAACACTTTTGAATTATTGTCTCTTTTCAGCCCGTGAGAAATTTTGTTTTCTGAAATAACCATTCATCTTCTCAATATAAATTAACGTAAAAACACGCCGATTATATACATAGTGTCTTGTTGCAAGACAGACTGTGCGGAAGACATCAGCTATTCTGGGAACTGACCAAGACGTCCATTAAATAGTCCAACTCGCTCAGTTCCAGCATGGGATCTTGACCATCTTCCAAGGATTTGTTCTCAGACTCATCCACATTGGAAAAGGCCTTGAAGTTTAAAAGGCTGGTGCTTGACCAAGGGTCGCTATCGTACATGGAAGTGTCAATGTCTTCAAAAATGTCCTCCAGGTTGTCCCCGAGCAGGTAGGTAGAAGAACTGAGAAAGGTGGCTGTAGGAACTTGCTTTCCAGAATCCTCTCGGCTGCCATCTTTGGAGTTGTCCTTGAGTGAGCAGAGCTGATCATCCTCTACTTGAGGCAGTGGGGATCTACTCAAGCCCTCGAAGTTCTGCAAGTCTTCTAGTATGGTGGAAATCGAGGAATACAAGGAGGAGTCCATGCTAGAGAGGAGGGCATCTTCTTCCATATCCTCAGACGCCGACTTCCTACTATCAGGACCCAGAACTTGGGGATTGTCCTTCCTCGTTGGCTCATTTGAAGTCTTCCATGCCCCTTGAGCTGTGGACTCTGTCTGCATGTCTTGAAGACGTCTTAAGGTGTTGGCCACCAACACAAGATGTCTTAAGTTGGGTTCTACATGGTGAAGACTTCGGTGTAGCTTCAACAAAGAGATGTTCATCAAACAATGGGACTGCACGGTGGGTATCGAGCTCTGGCTGCCTGATGTGATGGCCTCGGTGCTGCTCCCCATCTCTTCATCCAGCTCCGAATGTTTCCTCTTGGACCCCTTGGACAACATTGGTCTGGAAGGCAAAATGAGAAGCATTATAACGGGTGTAAAAGGAACATCATGCAAATCCTAAAGAAATAACAGCAGTGAAATACTGTTTTTAGGGAAGGGATCGCCTCCAGGACAGACTTGTGACAGTAAAGGGACCTAAGCATTGCTATTGGATATATACATCCACAAATATACGACGTAAACATGTGTGTGGTGCCTCCTGTGACATCACTTGGAGTTATATGCAAATTAACTCATTTTCAAAGGGAAACGTGCAATCTGCATATGAAACCACAGGTGATGTGTGTGGAGTCTCCTGTTTATGACAGATATTTTTTTTCTACATTCTCAGTACAAGGGATGTGTAGGTTGGTAAATTCCCTTTAAACTAGCAAATACATAATTTGTAAATCTAATACTTCGGTTAAAGGGACAGTACCAACTTTTCCCCCTCCCCCCCCCCCCGGGATGTTAATTACCCAGCCATTCTGTGGCCACCATGGGGTTTACATGATGTAGCACATGTCCAGTGAGGTTATTTCGGAGACTGGTGGAACAGCACTTTCAATATATAGAAATACACCGGTGTATGGATACAAACACTGGATCTGAGAGATCGTTTACCGCACACCTCATTAAAGATCACAATCACCAGTCATACAGCCTTGACTCTTCTATTTAATCCAGGGAAATTAGAAGAAAAGAAAATGCCAAAATGATTTTTTTTAGCACAACGCTTGCAGAGAGGATCACAGATATCAAGAACAATTAACAAGCAACACACACAAACAAATGGTTTATTGGGGTCTCTGGTAAAGGTCTGAGCCCCCTCCCTGTACATACACATATACACACACAAATGGTGTGCTGAGAAGAGTCATAAAGCTGGCTTAGAATCATAGGAGTTGCTGTTCAGAACAGCTGGAGGGCTGAATACTCATGTTATAAACCAGTGAGAGCTCTCCATTAGGGTATATACATAACATACATATACAGGATACTTCCCACTCCTAATTAAGTTAGAGATTTGGAGCTGCCCCTGATCATTACAGGAGATCCTGAAAGCTTGCACTGCTGCATGGACTAGAAGAGCACAGTCTTGCAGGGTGTAATGGGGGAAGGTTACATATACACTGTACAATTATACATGCCTAGCACACATCAAGATTTATATGTATCCTTCATACATGGGTTATATGGAGGGCATCATTCACCCCCACAGATAGGTGGATATGTTAAAGGATGACCGTTAAATAATACCTAGGTTCTATTGAATTGTAGACATCTTAAATAGAAATGCTTTAATGAAATAATACAAATAAAGTACCGTATGGATCCCTCTGCATGTATAGTAATATCAGGGGCAGACATCTTGGCCAGATCTGCCTTTATCTGACCCAAGATTAGAAACATGTCTGCCCCCTGATAGAGCAAAAGAGGCTCAATAAGGTGCTTTATTTACCTTTCAATAAAACATATCTATTTAAAATACCTGCACTTAACGCAATCTTTCTATTGATTCTACTGACCGTTGTCCTTTAATCATATAATATGTAACAGTGACCAGGTTGTATCATCCGGTGCCATTTTAATTGGAAATTCTCTTGCATATGAAGTGCTCCGTGCCTCAATAGATGTATGCTAAACCCCATCTCTGGCCTATGTATATCCACAGAACTCAGAGTCCTGTTATACAAACATGAGGGGTATTAGATGCACAGTACAAACCCCCAACCAGTATGCCCCCGCCCCCCCCCCCCCCCCCCCAGAGTGCCCCACTATACATGGACGGTGGGATGTTCCCTGGTTTACAGAATTACCCAGCCTCCAGGAACCGACTGCATCCCAGATATTTACACTAGCACATGTCTTGGTATATAGTATTGTCCAAGCCCCCTGGAACTGGGGCCACCCCAAGTACATTGCATTAGCCAAGCCCCCTGTACCTGGCCACAGATTTATCCAGCCCCAGGTACCAACAAGGAAGAGGGGGTGGGTTGGCAGCTACATAGTCTTAAGGAACCCCCAGTAACTGGCCTATGGGGCAACACAGGTGTATAACATTATCCAGCATACAGAAACTGGCTCTGGGTTTTTTTTACCCTTTATTAGCATCAATTAACATGCAGCTATAGGCTCCCCTGCTACCCAGTCCTAGTCAGTCCCTTTGGTGGCCAGGATATACAGAGGGAGAGGGGGTCTCTGGTAGCCGGGGATATACAGAGGGAGAGGGGGTCTCTGGTAGCCGGGGATATACAGAGGGAGAGGGGGTCTCTGGTAGCCGGGGATATACAGAGGGAGAGGGGGTCTCTGGTAGCCGGGGATATACAGAGGGAGAGGGGGTCGCTGGTAGCCGGGGATATACAGAGGGAGAGGGGGTCGCTGGTAGCCGGGGATATACAGAGGGAGTCGCTGGTAGCCGGGGATATACAGAGGGAGAGGGGGTCGCTGGTAGCCGGGGATATACAGAGGGAGAGGGGGTCGCTGGTGACCGGGGATATACAGAGGGAGAGGGGGTCGCTGGTGACCGGGGATATACAGAGGGAGAGGGGGTCGCTGGTGACCGGGGATATACAGAGGGAGAGGGGGTCGCTGGTGACCGGGGATATACAGAGGGAGAGGGGGTCGCTGGTGACCGGGGATATACAGAGGGAGAGGGGGTCGCTGGTGACCGGGGATATACAGAGGGAGAGGGGGTCGCTGGTGACCGGGGATATACAGAGGGAGAGGGGGTCGCTGGTGACCGGGGATATACAGAGGGAGAGGGGGTCGCTGGTGACCGGGGATATACAGAGGGAGAGGGGGTCGCTGGTGACCGGGGATATACAGAGGGAGAGGGGGTCGCTGGTGACCGGGGATATACAGAGGGAGAGGGGGTCGCTGGTGACCGGGGATATACAGAGGGAGAGGGGGTCGCTGGTGACCGGGGATATACAGAGGGAGAGGGGGTCGCTGGTGACCGGGGATATACAGAAGGAGCGGGGGTCGCTGGTGACCGGGGATATACAGAAGGAGCGGGGGTCGCTGGTGACCGGGGATATACAGAGGGGGTGGGGGTCGCTGGTGACCGGGGATATACAGAGGGAGAGGGGGTCGCTGGTGACCGGGGATATACAGAGGGAGAGGGGGTCGCTGGTGACCGGGGATATACAGGGGAGAGGGGGTCTCTGGTAACCGGGGATATACAGGGGAGAGGGGGTCTCTGGTAGTCGGGGTTATACAGAGGGAGAGGGGGTCTCTGGTAGCCGGGGATATACAGAGGGAGAGGGGGTCGCTGGTAGCCGAGGATATACAGAGGGAGAGGGGGTCGCTGGTGACCGGGGTTATACAGAGAGAGAGGGGGTCTCTGGTAGCCGGGGTTATACAGAGAGGGGGTCTCTGTAGCCGGGGTTATACAGAGAGAGAGGGGGTCGCTGGTAGCCGGGGTTATACAGGGGAGAGGGGGTCTCTGGTAGCCGGGGTTATACAGAGAGAGAGGGGGTCTCTGGTAGCCGGGGTTATACAGAGAGAGATGGGGTCTCTGGTAGCCGGGGTTATACAGAGAGAGATGGGGTCTCTGGTAGCCGGGGTTATACAGAGGGAGAGGGGGTCTCTGGTAGCCGGGGTTATACAGAGGGAGAGGGGGTCTCTGGTAGCCGGGGTTATATAGAGGGAGAGGGGGTCTCTGGTAGTAGGGGTTATACAGAGGGAGAGGGGGTCGCTGGTAGCCGGGGTTATACAGAGGGAGAGGGGGTCGCTGGTAGCCGGGGTTATACAGAGAGAGATGGGGTCTCTGGTAGCCGGGGATATACAGAGAGAGATGGGGTCTCTGGTAGCCGGGGATATACAGGGGAAAGGGGGTCTCTGGTAGTAGGAGTTATACAGAGGGAGAGGGGGGTCTCTGGTAGCCGGGGATATACAGAGAGAGAGGGGGTCTCTGGTAGTCGGGGTTATACAGAGGGAGAGGGGGTCTCTGGTAGCCGGGGATATACAGAGAGAGATGGGGTCTCTGGTAGTCGGGGTTATACAGAGAGAGAGGGGGTCTCTGGTAGTCGGGGTTATACAGGGGAGAGGGGGTCTCTGGTAGTAGGGGTTATACAGAGGGAGAGGGGGTCTCTGGTAGCCGGGGTTATACAGAGGGAGAGGGGGTCTCTGGTGACCGGGGTTATACAGAGGGAGAGGGGGTCGCTGGTGACCGGGGTTATACAGAGGGAGAGGGGGTCGCTGGTGACCGGGGATATACAGAGAGAGAGGGGGTCTCTGGTAGCCGGGGTTATACAGAGGGCGAGGGGGTCTCTGGTAGTAGGGGTTATACAGAGAGAGAGGGGGTCTCTGGTAGCCGGGGATATACAGGGAGAGATGGGGTCTCTGGTAGTCGGGGATATACAGAGAGAGATGGGGTCTCTGGTAGTCGGGGATATACAGGGAGAGATGGGGTCTCTGGTAGTCGGGGATATACAGGGAGAGATGGGGTCTCTGGTAGTCGGGGATATACAGGGAGAGAGGGGGTCTCTGGTAGTAGGGGTTATACAGAGGGAGAGGGGGTCTCTGGTAGTCGGGGATATACAGAGAGAGAGGGGGTCTCTGGTAGTAGGGGTTATACAGAGGGAGAGGGGGTCTCTGGTAGTCGGGGATATACAGAGAGAGAGGGGGTCTCTGGTAGTCGGGGTTATACAGAGAGAGAGGGGGTCTCTGGTAGTCGGGGTTATACAGAGGGAGAGGGGGTCGCTGGTAGCCGAGGATATACAGAGAGAGAGGGGGTCTCTGGTAGTCGGGGTTATACAGAGGGAGAGGGGGTCGCTGGTAGTCGGGGATATACAGAGAGAGAGGGGGTCTCTGGTAGTCGGGGTTATACAGAGGGAGAGGGGGTCGCTGGTAGCCGAGGATATACAGAGAGAGAGGGGGTCTCTGGTAGTCGGGGTATTTACCCCTCTGCTACCAGAAAGTACCGGGTCACTGTACCCCTAGCGGGGCCCATCATACATTTAGTGAGGCACTCGGTGTGACCCGGGTTCCGGCCAGCGGGCGCCAGATCACGGGCAGAGCCTCACAACAAGCATCCGCCATTACCCTCCCTCCTCCTACGCACATACCTGCCCCGCCGCTCAGCAGCCAATCAAGAAACAGCTCGGCGAATCCAGCAGCCAATCACAGCACAGCATCCCACTCCCGCTGCAGATGCTGAGCTCGCAGCCGACCCGACAAGAGAGTTACAACCAAATGCTCAGCCGTTCACTAAGCCTGAGTTTCGCCTCGCACAAGCCACGCCCAGTCACGCTCACATTGGATATTGCCAGCCGGAATTAGCCAATCGGAGGAGCGAGGCGTGGTTTGAATGCAGGCCCCTTTCCTCCCGCCCAGGTGCGTGACTAAGCGGGCGTGGGCTGGAAGGAGGGGGGAGGATGATTCAGTGATGACGTTACAACGAGTGCGCAGGCGGGGCCAACTGTGAGTGACAAGGCAGTGCTGGAGATGCGTTGCCATGGTAACTCCAGAGCCCTTCATTAGTAACAATAATAATACAAGTACAGGAGCTGAGCCTCTGCTAATACTATCACTGCCAGTAATATGCACTACCCATGATGCTCAGCCAGCCAAATAATATATATATATATATATATATATATATATATATATATATATATATATAAACTACATGTATCATGATGCTCAGCCAGCCAAATAATATACATATAAATTACTTGCATCATGATGCTCAGCCAGCTAAATTATATATATATATATATTTATATATATATATAAACTACATGTATCATGATGCTCAGCCAGCCAAATAATATACATATAAATTACTTGCATCATGATGCTCAGCCAGCCAAATTATATATATATATATATATATAAACTACATGTATCATGATGCTCAGCCAGCCAAATAATATACATATAAATTACTTTTATCATGATGCTCAGCCAGCCAAATAATATACATATAAATTACTTGCATCATGATGCTCAGCCAGCCAAATTATATATATATATATATATATATATATATATATATATATATAAACTACATGTATCATGATGCTCAGCCAGCCATATAATATACATATAAATTACTAGTATCATGATGCTCAGTCAGCCTGCTGTTGACTCAATTTCCTAAGATGCTCAGCCAACCAAATAGCATAGTTAGATACACTTCAGCTGCTGAAGACTACACTTCCCATGATGCTCAGCCAGCCAAAATGAGATTTCTATATCCATGTTTGGGCTCTATCTTCTGCTGCTTTGCACCTGCTGTAGCATGTCCAGCACAGGAGGTCGGCCATATTTCCCTCATGTGAGAGGTCTTACATTATATATGTTCTATATGTTCTATATGTTGGTCCTTGGCCCGCTGTGGTTTTCCCTGTACACCGCTAGCTCTGGGAGAACTCATCCTCTCCTTTGGTTTCCAGTACCACCTGTACGCGGATGATACTCAGACCTCTCCTCCCCTGACCTCACTCCCTCTCTAGTGTCACGGGTAGCTGAGCGTCTGTCGGCCATGTCCGCTTGGATGTCTGATCGCTGCCTTTCCAAAAACGGAGCTGATCATCTTCCCTCCCTAAAACTCCACCTGGGTTCATGCTACGATCGTACCGGCTGACCGTGTCCGATGTCTTGGGGTCACTTTTGACTCTGCTCTCTCCTTCGTTCCTCGTGTTCATTCCTTTAGCACTTAAGGAACATCGCACGCATTCGCCCGTTCTTCAACGGAGAGACCGCCAAAATACTAGTGCACTCGCTTGTGATCTCTCGCCTGGACTATTGTAACGGCCTCCTGACTGGACTACCTCTGGCTCGTCTGGCTCCCCTGCAATCTATCCAAAATGCGGCTGCCAGACTCATCTTTCTTCCACGTCGATTCGGCGGCTCCTCTCTGCAACGCCCTCCACTGGCTTCCCGTCTGCTCGAGGATAAAATCCTGTCTTTAACCTACAACTCCTAACTCCCTTCCGCAGAGCATCCAGCTCTCTCCCTCCTTTTCAAACTTTAAAAAGTCCCTCGAAACTCATCTCATTTATGAAGCTTACTACCCATCCAACTAGCATACCGGTCACTTTGCTGATCCCACCTAGCTCTCGCTGTCCCCAAACACTGTTAGTATCAGGGAGCTCACAACTGATCCAGCTAGAAAGCACACAATTACTCTTTGGCCAAACCCCCCTAGTGCCAACCTTCCACATTACTGTTACTACAACTACCTTCCCTCTCTACCTCACGTACCAGTCTGTTCCTCTAGATTGTAAGCCCTGCGAGCAAGGCTCTCTACCTCACGTACCAGTCTGTCCCTCTAGATTGTAAGCTCTGCGAGCAAGGCTCTCTGCCTCATGTATCAGTCTGTTCCTCTAGATTGTAAGCTCTGCGAGCAGGGCTCTCTGCCTCATGTATCAGTCTGTTCCTCTAGATTGTAAGCCCTGCGAGCAAGGCTCTCTACCTCATGCACCCCATTCCCTCTAGATTGTAAGCTCTGCGAGCAGGGCTCTCTACCTCATGCACCCCATTCCCTCTAGATTGTAAGCTCTGCGAGCAGGGCTCTCTGCCTCATGTACCAGTCTGTTCCTCTAGATTGTAAGCCCTGCGGGCAAGGCTCTCTACCTCACGTACCAGTCTGTCCCTCTAGAATGTAAGCTCTGCGAGCAAGGCTCTCTACCTCACTTACCAGTCTGTTCCTCTAGATTGTAAGCTCTGCGAGCAGGGCTCTCTACCTCATGCACCCCATTCCCTCTAGATTGTAAGCTCTGCGAGCAGGGCTCTCTGCCTCATGCACCAGTCTGTTCCTCTAGATTGTAAGCCCTGCGGGCAAGGCTCTCTACCTCACGTACCAGTCTGTTTCTAGATTTAAGCTCTGCGAGCAGGGCCCTCTGCCTCATGTATCAGTCTGTTCCTCTAGATTGTAAGCTCTGCGAGCAAGGCTCTCTACCTCACGTACCAGTCTGTTCCTCTAGATTGTCATCTCTGCGAGCAGGACTCTCTACCTCACGTACCAGTCTGTTCCTCTAGATTGTCATCTCTACGAGCAGGACTCTCTACCTCATGTACCAGTCTGTCCCTCTAGATTGTAAGCTCTGCGAGCAAGGCTC